>CAODLS010839069.1:0-11320 GCA_948243855.1 Flueggea neowawraea
GACTAATATCAAACAGAAATGCATCTGTGAGAGGACGCACCTAAATAACTGTGTATTGTGGCTAACTCTGGCAGTATCTTGAAGCTTAAATTCAATCCATTTATCCGGATTAAGAGCTGAAAAAATGACAAATAGCGTTGCCTTGAGCTTCAATAAATAAAAACCATGACGACAATGCAGGCCAATTTAGAACAAATATGATTTCATCTTAAGACTAAAATTAATAATCCCACAGCATTTACAAAAATGTAATATTAGTCAGTAAAAGAACAGTTCGCAAAAGAGGAAACCCACCAATTTTAGGACCAGCCGCCTCTTTCGCTTGGTCAAGATAAGCCTATGATCATACAACACAGCATAAGACAAATGGTCATTCACATTAAACAAATCAATCAAACTCCTCGGAACCCAAACACAACACTAATGGCAGATAAAAATGAAAATTTGATCGCAAAAGTCCCAGACGGAAAATCTCACCAAATTAGGAGAAGAGGAGTAGTACAAGAAGGTGACTCCACCAGTAACCGATTGCTCCAATCCCTCTGCAATGACTCTTTGATTGGCCTCCGAATCCCATAGGAGTGCCTCTTGCCAGCCTCCCCAAGAGCGTAGCCACCATTTCTCTCTACCAATATCGACAACACCACTAACTAAGAACTATCTCAAACCTTCTCTCCGGAAAAGACAGGAATCAACAGTTCAACACAATGTCACTTCAATCGCTACACTCTACAGTTTTATACTAGCAAAATGAGCATGGCTGCTTGTCAAACCAGCTACGTGGCAGAAAACTATTGAATATATATTGATGGGCCTTGCTCTCTGTTTAGATGCGAGTTTTAGGCTTATTATGGGCCTGACTAACAATATAATGGGCCTGAGCAAGGTTACAATGAAATGTGACGGAGGTGAGATCCATTAATGGTGAGGATGATTGTTATTGTTTTGTTAGGATAAAAATTCAATGATTATTGAACACTTATAATGCTGCTTACGTGGCTTCCCCTGGAGGGAGTCTTCAAAATCAACGGTACTACTACCAGGCAATTATTATAGAATTGATAGATAAATTGAAATTGTTGGACAGAAATCTCTCGAGTATTAAAACAAATCTTATTTCTTGGGGTGAATGATGGATTTTAGGACTTGAGAAGTATGAACTATAAGCAGACGAATGATACGTCTCTTTCTTTGCAATTTCATCTGTATGACTATATTAACTGCTCTGTCTTAATTCGCTTAAATATATAACTACTCTGGAGTTGGACGAGCTTGGTCTAAACCATGACTCTATTATGCTGTTGTTCTTTTCTGCACCTCAAGCCAAACCAACCCTTTTGAGGGCATTGATAACCTCTATAGGTTAGCTATTGTTACACGTACTTAAAATCCGTTTGTTATGACCTGAATCGTCCCTTATCATAAGAACATCAATTCTATAAATGATGCTAAGTTATTGACATCGGCAGTGTTTGTTTAGTGAAATAAGTGTCAGGGGAAACCGGCGATTGAAGAATGCGGAATAACAAAGAGCAATCACACAAGAACACTAGATTTACGTGGTTCGATCAATAATCAATCTACGTCCACGGGCAGAGCACAAATATTCTATTATTCAGAGTTACAACTGGCCAAAAGACACTAAGATTGTTTTCAAGCTACCTATTTATAGTGTACAATGAAACCCTAGCTAAAATAGGCCACCCAAAATCCTAATACACGTATTAAAACTCGTTCTTAAGCAGGAATTACGTCCAGAATAGGTTATACGAACAAATTGGGTAAAACACAGACAAATCCTTCAAGACACGGACAAGAAAACTCAACCGTGTGTCGAGCATTTTATTACACGACCGTGTCTCAGACCATGTCCTGTACTGTCTCGCCAAAACACCTCCGTTTTGTATCCGATTCGTCCAATTTCGACTTTAGTTCATCAACTATTAATCATGGTTTTAATCTTGACCAAGAAAATCGACTTCAACATTAACACAAATTTTGAACACAGGCTAAAATATTCCATGCGTATCACCAATTTGTGTTTTCTTTGCTTTGGGTTGTGTCGAAATGACAGAATGATTCCATTTGTTATTCAGGATAGAGAACAATGTTAGCAACAATTATTGTCCAGGATGATAAAGGGAGAGGGAGAGAGGGAGGGGTTTGGATGGTAAAAAAATTCAATTTGGATTTGAAACTTCAGATTGCTGTGATTTTGTTGAATAAAAGTTAAGTGTCCATCCTGACATGCGAGCAACCTTTGCTTGTATTCCTTTGCTTGTTCCATGAAAACTGCACATGAAACTGAACTGCGGAGGAAGAAATTGCTGTCTACAAGGATCCTAGTTAAACATAAAACTAAACTGTAACTTGATGACTATTTGAATGAATGGGATTGTTGTTACAATACAAGAATCAAACTGAGACTATATTATCCTATCTGAGTTGCCAACCTTTTAGCAGCGTCAAAGAAATCTACACAACACAAGCGAGTGCATTGAGAAAACAAGAATCTGTGTATCTATCTTTAAGATGAGAATATAATGTCCCCGTAACACAAACCAATCAGAGGCATTTTTTCTTCAAAACACTCATTTCCTCTGATCACCGACTTCCTTTTCATTGTCGTTCAATTCACTATTGCTTTGCATTTCAAGCAGCTTCTGCTGTTCTTCCTCGGCCCGTTTTGCAGTGGCTTCTGGAACAGCGTTAGGCTTCTTGCTGGTGGACTGCTGGTACAAAACCCCTCCGAACATGCAAATAAAAAGTCCCACTGTTCCGATAAATGTAGAATGTTTGTCCCAAATGACTAGGTTAATCACAACTGTCAACAGCTTGTTCACCACCCCAAGAACAGTATATCCTGTTGCAGAAATTGCCCTCCGGCAAGAAAACCCAAAGAAAGAAATGGCTAATCCAAACAAGCAGGATAAGCCAAGGCAAAATGACAGAAAAAGAGTGCCAATCTGATTCATCTGAGATGTCATGTTTTATTTTTTTCAGCTCTCCCATTATAAGCAATTCCAAGGGAAAGAGCAGGAGAGCCTCAAGATTGTTGTATAACACAAGACCCATGAATTCAAGCCAATAGTCATTACAACATGTTTGATGTACACAAAATCAACAGTCATGCTCACCAAGTAAGCTAGCGCCCAGCTGTAGGCTGTAACTGTGAACTGGTAATCGGTCATGACATAAAGTACACTCCCCCAAAAGATGGTGGCAAGTGATAACCATGTCTTCAATGATGGCCAAGGCTGGTGCAAGAAGAGGGTCTCTCCAATTGCAACAAATATGGGAACTACCGAACGGAAGACAATGAAGGTGTCTACATTGGCATGGAGTAAAAGCTCGCTGTTGGTAAAGAGTGCTAGGTAGAACATAATGGCTGCAGGTAGAAACCGCCACATGGTCAGAAGGTCAAGCGGGTCATGTTCTACAAGTTTGAGCAAACCACAAATGAAGACGCCTGCAGCACTAGTGAAATACTGTAATGCAGTAAGAGCCCCAGGGTAAGGGAACTTCATAACAGCCCACTTGTTAATGATGGAGAGAAGAGATGCTGAAATACAATATCCTACAGCAACACCATAGACAGAAGTTTGCTGGAGTAAACCACTGTACCACAGCGATTGAATTTCATTAGCAGAAGATGCTCCCGGAACTTTCTGAGTCTCATTGATTTTAGGGTTCTCCTCATCGTCAGGCATCTGAAAAGGAAATTAAAGCCTTGTCAGAATTATTTAATAGTCTGTATGCATGTGAATGAGAGATAAATTGCAATCTGAACAAAATTCAAAGCAGAAACAATGACAATGTAAACTCAGCAAGTGGAGCACCAAAATTGAGATTCTTGAACTGATGAAAGAGTGAAATAACTCAAGTGTATATTCAACAGTTCTTGTCACACATTTTATCAAACACTTTCTCGGCACTGTACTAACAACAACCACAATAAAAATAACCAAAATTCCAAATTCAAAATACTAAGCCTGTAAGCCACCAATCAAATTCAATAATAAGCAATTTTCAAGATTTTAAATTCTAATTCAAGCAAAAAATTGACAACGAAAGCACACTCAACCCACAAATTCAACAATCTCTAACCCTAAATCAACAAAAAAAAATGAAATTATTCTTAAAAAATGGAAAACGACGACATAACAAAAATCGAAGGCTTGATGCAAAGCAAGTGAACTGTGTTCTGGTATGTGCACGACGACGCAAAGCAGAGGCGCAAAGGTTGACGGATTTGGAACTGAAGCGCGACAAGACTGGCGGATTTGTTATTGAACCCGCTGGACAGAGGGGAGAGGACTGTCGGTGAGAGGAGAGGCAATGGAGGAAGAAGGAAGAGAGAAAAGAGGAGCGGCTGAAGGAAGAGAGAGTTTTCGCGATCGAGACGCCGGTGCAGTGCAGGGAGAGGGCCGAGAGGCAGAAGAGAGAGAGAGAGACGGTGGAGGCTGGAGTGCTGGGCCTGTTCTTCTGTATTTTAAAGACCAGGGCAAAACGCATGGTCTGGTTTCTTTTTATTTAAGCCCCACCCTTAATTTTTTTTTTGAACCGCAGTCGTTTTGCCCGGTGGTTTAAAATGAAAAAAAAGAAGAGGCAGAACAGGTTCTGCAGCCGCTGAAACAATTCATCTCCACCAGTGGGGCGGAGCTCCGGGCCCTCCTCCGCTGAAGCACCTGCTTGACCTCATGTAGCTCCGCCCCTGATTAGCAGATCAAACGGAACGAAAACTGAAAAGAAAGAGACGGGGAAATACCTCTGTAGATCTCAGCGTGGAAGAAAAATTTGGGTGCGAAGAGGGATTGGAGATTGCATGAAAAGCCTGCTCCTTCTCTGTTGTCTCCCTCCTATGTAAAGGTTTCACTGAAACCAGCAATGTCGCTGTACTAATATTACTCGATCACTCAATCGCTAATAAAGAAACGAAGCTCCATTAACAAAGTTTACTTAAAAAAATACCGATATTAAATATTTACTATTTTTTTTATTAAATCGGAATTTAATTCAGTTGAAAAAGAAAAATGGAATTTAATATAAGTGGGCCGCTACTCTATTTGTCTTTGGTTTAAATCCAAATTTATTTCTTCACATGATACTCATACATTTTTATTGGAATCTTAAAATAAATTTAAATAATTAAATACATACCTTTTCCAAATTGATTTTTTTAACGCATTTTTGTTGAAATTATTGCAATGCTTTACTTGATCAATAATGTATTTACTTAGAATTTGTGTAGATATTTTTTTTCTGATAAAAAAATAATTCTTGATTATTTGGGTTAGACTGTCATTAATTAGTAGGTTTAGTAGTATTTCTTCTGAACTAGTGAATTCAATCACATGATAGGTTTCTCAAGTTTGACAAATGCTAATATTTTTATTTAGTATAATCTAAACTAATGCATTCCAAATTTCCAAGCAGGAAGGGAGTTGAAGCTAAGTTATTGACTTGCAACTATCTCTACTTTCTAGGTTGCTACTTGCAATGCAATCCACTCCGATAATTAAACAACTCACACAAATATGACTTCCCTAAACGTTAAGTGCTCTAAACTTTAAAACAGAGGCCGTGTAGTTTGACAATTGAAATCCACATGCTTCATGGTCAAACAGCCTCAAAATGTGAACCGAATACATTGGACCCAATTTTGGTTAGGCCTAAATGTGCAGAACCGGCCCTAGCTTGGTTGGTTTACATCGGGCTCATCAACCTGACTCGACAGGAACATTACATTCCAGATAGCCCAATAGGTAAAAAAAAAGGGGGAAAAAAAACGGATAATTACCCCTCTATGGTTTTACTATTTTAATATCTTCGAACCGTGGTTATTTTTTGTTATGTTGAATATATACCTCTTTAACTTTTATACGAAATTTCCTTATAAGTTCAATTTTCTTTAATAAAAAAAATTCTGCTTTTTTTTTTCTTTTTCAAAGTTTTTGTCTTTCGTTTTTCACTCTCCACTTCTTTGATTTGACTCTCCCCTCTCTCTCCCCTTCATTGTCACCACTCTCTCTCTCTCTCTCACTTCTGTTGCAACGTCTAGAGGATGATGAAGAAGAAAGCTACCACTCCTCTTTCTTTTTCTTTACAGATCTGAACTCTGCTTCTCGACCATTTCTCTTCATAGATATGACCTCCACTTCTCCGCCATTCCTCTTTTTAGGTCTGACCTCTGCTTCTTCGTCTTCGTCTTTTCTCTAATCAGATCTAACCTTCGCTTCTCCATTGTCCTTCTTCTTCACATCGTCCGCCATTGCCTCCTCCTCCCCCGCTCTTTCACTTCTATGTTGTTATTCTGTTCCGTTTCTTCCTCACATTCGGAGCTATTAGAGTGGTACACTACTCTCGTAGATCTCTACTAGAAGAAGTTATGGCACCAACTCACTCTCAAGCTCGAACAGTTTGTCGCTCTTGCCGTTTTTCAGGTTTTCATCTTCTTTAATTGTTCTCTGTTTCTATATTTTTTCACTGTGCTGCAGGAGTTTAGATCCCAAAATTATATATTTGTACGCATTTGCATTTTTATTTCTACGCATTTGATTTTTATTTTGGAGGTCAAGGTAGAGGAGTACATTTTAATTTTTTTTTCAAAATGTTCTTCGTGTATTTTGTGCGAATCCAGTGTTTGTTGTAAATCCGGCGAAGTTGGGTGGTTTCACCGGTGTTTTTTTAATGAATGGTGACTGAGGTTCGGATGGTGAAGTGGTTTCGGTGGAAGTTTGAATTGTTTTTTTAATTTTTTATTTGTGACATACTGCAGAGGTTGGAATTATTTCAGGTTGGGTCTGATTTGGCGAGAGAGAGTGGAGGTTTTGAAGGTGGAATTGGTGGTTTGAGGTAGCGGGGGAGGGTTGGTTATGGTATGCTGCGTTTCAAATGTTTTTACAAAAAACTTTTATAAAGGTTTAAGTTTATTTTAGGTTTATTGTAGGTGTTTTTTTAAGTTTAGTTTGTTAAAATGTTTATTTTAGTTTTATTTTAAGTTTATTTTAGGTTTTAAAAGGTTTATTTAAGGATTTTAACAGGTTTATTTTAGTTTTATTTTATAGATTTTTAAAAGATTTATTTAAGAATTTTAGAAGGTCTATTTTAAGTTTATTTTGTTTAAAAGTTTATTACAGATTTATTTTAGGTTTATATTATAGATTTTAAAAAGGTTTATTTAAGAATTTTAAAATATTTATTTTAGGTTTATTTTAAGTTTATTTTTTATAAAAGGTTTGTTTCAGATTTATTTTAAGTTTATTTTAGGTTTTAAAAGGTTTAGTCCACATTTCGTCTTTAAAATTTTTTTAAAGATTTTTAAAAGCTTTATTTCATCTATTTATGAATTTTATTAAAGGTTTTATTAAGGTTAAAAATCTAAAAAAAACTTAAAATGAAAAATTGGGAAAAAAAAAGATAACTAAATAGGACAAGAATGTGAACTAAATGGAAAACTAAAAATAAAAAGGGCTAAAAAATGAAAAAAAAAATGCAACGGTTGAAGTAAAAAAAAAGGTATAAAATGGTATATATTTAAGGTTTATTTAAGACTTTTAATAGATTTCTTTTAAATGTATTTTTTTATTTAAAATTTATTTATGGTTTATGTTTTCATTAAAGAAAAAATTAAAAATAAAAGATTTTTTGATTGCCTTTAGGAATCCGTAGGAAAAAATGGTATTGCCTATCAAAAATAAAATGTGTCAAAAATAAAAAGCTAAAATGTAAGTGATGCCTGTTTGTAATTAAATTATTAAGTGGACCCACTCTTGTAAGTTGCCAAAAAAAAAAAACCTGCCTTAACGCGCTTAGATTTTTTTGGGGCTGTAGCAGACACACGCACAGTTGATGAGTTGCTTAGGTATGCGAGCTTTCCTAATTTTGCGACCTCTCTTTAGCTTTCTGTTTCAATAAATACATTTTGAAACACAGTTTTCACAGTTTGACTGTCTAACCACAAAATGATTAAGATAGAATGGAATCCTCTCACAGTTTAGTTCCTTTATTATCTTTTTCTTCAACAACCATCTCAGTTGCTGTTCAGTCCTTGACAACACATGTTTAATGTATACATTTGTTAAAAAAAGTGTCCTTTTCTTGTTGGCTTTCCCTTCTTTCTCAACTTTCTCTTCCCTGTACTACATTCCTTCCCTGATCATTCTTCAGGTGACCCCAAATTGCTGCTTTAGTTTTTTTTTTCTTTCCTTTACTAAAGATTCCATTTGTTTTATCTAAATTAAGGGACTTTCTAAGTGGGTTTCTTGTTTATTTGAGAATTGCTCTCTTATATCTGGATCTAAGTCACATGAGATTGTTATTATTTTAATGCATTGATGAAGTTTGTGTCTTTGTCTCTTTCTTCAATTTTCTTAGATTCTCTTTTGTGATGCTTTCATTTGTTTTTGTTTTCTGCTTTCATTCCCCTTGAACTTCATACCTTCTTCTTGACTCTCTCTATCTAGGCACGGTATGAAATGGGACATTTTTGTTCATTGGTTATGTCTTAGTGGAGGTCCTTTTCAGGGGCATGAAATATTTTCTGTCAAAGGCTTTGGTTTACCATTTTTGGTTTGTTAAAACGATAAAAAAATGCTGAATTGGTTTGGTCGTAGTAAATTATTGATTGCTGCTATTAACTGCTTGTATGCGAAGACCTCTCCACGTTTTGTCCCTCTCTCTTTGTTCCTTCCTTCACCTCATCAAAAAAGCTCCTCCTTTTGATTTTTAATGCACATTGCTTAATCTTCTACTCAAGAATTTTTCCTCTCTGTTTTTATTTATTTATTTATTTTTGCAGAGATTTTGATCTGTTTATGTATTGTTGACTTCACATTGTACAAGGCTTGATCGAGACCCTCCAACTCCAAGATTAGAATTAGATTGTTGTTTTTAAAACATGTTTCTTGGGTTACGATCAAAGAATCGAAAAGGAGGCTTAGTGCAGATTAATTATCTAATACATATACGAGAAATCAAGCCTTGGCCTCCATCACAGTCTTTGGCATCAGCTCATTCTGTCCTGATACAGTGGGAGCATGGTGATAAGGCTTCTGGGTTCTTCACTTCCATTGCTGCAGATGGCAAGGTTGAGTTTGGTGAATTCTTTAGGCTTCCAGTTACTTTGTCAAGAGAAACATCCAAGAAAGCCAATGGTGGCAACTTGTTTCAGAAGAACTATTTGGAGTTTACCTTGTATGAACCTCGAAAGGACAAGACAACAAAAGGTCAATTGTTGGGATCGGCAATTATAAACCTGGCAGAGTACGGGATCGTCAAGGATGTAATAACCATTAGCACTCCAATCAGCTTCAAGAAGAGTTCTAAGGGCTCCTTACAGTCAGTTCTTTATGTTAGTGTTCGACCAGTTGATGGAGATAAATCTAGCTTGTCAAAAGAAGTCTCATTGGATGGAAGTGAATCTGTTTCAGAAATAACAAATGAAGGTAATGATGAAGAAACTGAGATCGCTTCATTTACTGATGATGAAGATGATGTTGATGATGGTACCAGAAACTCATCAAGAAACATCGGTCCTTCTGCACTGGAATCTAATAAAGTTGCATCAAATCAATATGACAAGGTACTATTTTACCACTATAATTGTTCCATTAAGCATTTCCTTATCATTGGATTGCTTCCTAACTCACGAAATAGAATAGAGGTGTCTGAAAACAAGTTTTGTTAAGCATGATAATATGAACAACTGAACTATTAAGTACAATGCTGATATATTTTGTGTATTATGATATAAAAGTTATTAGGTCACCAACTCTAATTTATGAATTTCAACTTCAAAGAGCTGAGACAATTACATTTAATCCCAGAAGCAAAATATGTGAAATTTTGATGTTTCGTAGTCATTGTGCAGCATTTGGTGATATCTTGTTTCCAAATCAGCGTACTTGCTTATCGTTGTTAAACTTCAGCTGAGGCTGTATGGCAACAGACAATGTTCAATGAAACCTTCAACTTTCATAGTGTTTTTAAAAATGTGTGCTTGAATCTTGTACAGCTAACAATAGTTTGAGTCAGGCAGCGTGAGTTTAACATGTAGCTAGAGCCTATGCTATGTGTCCCTACACAATAATCATGAGTCATCATTTTATTGCAGAATGAATCAGAATCTGCAAAGAGTGGCATCGGAAGGGTTAAAGAAAAGCCTGCCACACCCTTAGATGCAGCAGCTTCAGGATCAGTGATAGAGTCAGCTCCTGCAGCCATCAAACATCAGAATGGAGATTCATACCCTCCATCATTAACAAACGTGTCCTCTAACATGCAAAACCCCACACATGAACATATCCCCAAAGTTGTGTCTTCAGATGACAGTGTTCAGTTGAATACAAACCCGAACTATGTGGATCATGGAGAGTCTCAAACTAGTAAAGAGTTAGTTGGAAAATCTTGGACACAACAAAAATGGACTGCAGGGCCCTGCCAGTAGTTTGGATGATGGCCTTGTACAGGATCGTGAAGAAATGGAGCGGCAGGATCATGGATTGAATGGAGAGGTCCTGGAGGTAAAGAAACATGTTTCTGAGAAAAAATTAATTGGTAAATTTCCTCAAGATGCTAGGACAAACCAAGTCAAACTAAGGAGTAATACCCTTGCAATTAACAGGGCAGCAACAGCAGTGCAGGGAAATACACAAAAAGATATGCTAAAGCATCTGAAGTCTGTTCAACTACAGTTTGACTCATCTGAAAATGATGAGAGTCTCATTGATGGCCATTTCATGGAGAAGCCAAGGAAAATTGATATTGCTAAAAATGTCCACAAAGGTTCTAATGGTGACACACCAAGTGAAAGAAAGCACAGAATTGAAAGTCCTGGTGACAACAAAGTCAAGTTGAAACCAAAGATTGAATTGCTTGAGGAAGGGATAAGTGAAGTGGCTAGTGTAAAGGTGGACCCTCGTTCAACTGTTGGTAACCATGAGAAATTTACTAAAAATAACGAAGAAATGAAGAAGAAGAAGGAAAATGATCTTCAAGAAAATGCTTGTAAAGTTGGTGGGAATTATCCATCAAATGAAAGACAAGGAGAAGCACTCAACGATTCGGGTGACAAAGTTGAATTGAAAACTAAGCTAGAGATGCTTGAAAAAGAGTTGACGGAAGCTGCAGCTCTGGAGATTGGTCTTTATTCTGTTGTTGCTGAACACGGGAGTTCAACAAACAAGGTCCATGCTCCAGCAAGGCGCCTTGCTAGGTTTTATCTTCATGCTTGCAAGGCGAATTCCCCTGCTCAAAGGGCCAGTGCAGCTAGGGCTATCATCTCAGGATTGGTTCTGGTTTCTAAAGCATGTGGAAATGA
>CAODLS010839070.1:0-10778 GCA_948243855.1 Flueggea neowawraea
TGAAAATCTTCTATGACATACTCTTCACTATTAATAATTTTTTTTGAACTTGAAGATGTAGTAGAAGAGTTTGAAAAAGAAGTGGAACTACAAAATAAATCCATTAAACTAAGTTTTTGAAATCAAGTTTTCCTACGGAAATGGAGAAGGTTACTTGGATTTACTGCCCCTCGGGGATCTACTACCAACTAGTGTCTTTCCACTCTAAAGGACTCAGAAAACTCAAATTCTAGACCTAATTTAACAAAAATATATCACAAATCTACTCTCTCCACATGGCTCTGATACCAGGGTCCCTCAGGATCAAAAGGAGGAAATTAATAATGAAAGTATGCAAAAGGAAGGTAAACAAAAATAAATATGAATGAATGACAATTTCTATTTGGATGATAGTTCAGGAGGATCAGCCTACCATGAATATGTATGAAAATTTGTAAGTATGAAGCAGTTCAGCCGGTCATCCGCACATATATTTGAATGATGACAATTATACATATGGATGAATGACAAGTCCAGTTTCCTAGCCAACCATATGAGTAAGTATAAAGAAATGGAATGAAAAAATAAGATTTGTATTACATGAGTTTGAAAGAACTTACAACTAAAACAAAGAAATTGTTTTGAATTAATCCTAATCTAAGAGTTGGGTTCAGTGCTTCAGAATCCTTAGAACTAAAGAGTTCCTATCCAAAGAGCTTCTAAATCCCCCAAAACTTCTCCCTTCAAAAGAGAGGTGCCCCCTATTTATAGAAGAGGCCAATGGTTTTTTTGTAATTTTATGAACAGTGATGAACATTAGTGAACAATGACGAACATTAGTGAAGTGACTGCTACAGTACTGCTACAGTGTCACAACCATCTTTTGTTGACTTCTTTTGTTTTTTGAATAGTATCTTGTCGGATATTCCTGCCTTTTAGATTTACTTCTTTTGCAGATCCTGTCTTGTTTCCATCATTAATATCTCTACCTTGTTGAATTTTTGTAAGGTAAATTTTTCTTTTTCTTTTTGGCAAAGCAACAACCATTAATGAGTTTGATTTTCTCATTACCACAGACCGTTTGCGGTGGAGTAGGTCCAAAATTTTGGTTTTGGACTACCATTATGTGCTTTTTGGCTAAGCACCAGCCATCAACGAGTTTGATTTTCTCTTTACCACCTACTGTTTAAGGTGGAGTAGGTCCAAAATTTTGGCTTTGGACTACCATTATGTGCTTTTTGGCTAAGCACTAGCCATCAACGGATTTGTTTGCTCTTTACCACCTACCGTTTAAGGTGGAGTAGGTTCAAGCTTTTGGCCCTGAACTGCCTTTATGGGCTTTTTGGCAAAGTCCTAGCCATCAACGGGGTTTGGAATTTCTTTACAACTGACCGTTTGCGGTGGAGTAGGTCCAGTTGGAATGGGCCCAGACTTTCCCTTATATATATATATATATATATATATATATATATATATATATATATATTTGAAATACATGGATGAATGTAAATGACTGTTATTTGCTCAAAAGATAATGTTTTCTAAGGATCATGGCCAAAGAAATTATTAAAATCATGGACATTTGCAGTTGATGATGAACTTGATGCTGAATTTGTCTTTCTGGAGGAGGAGTTTTGGGGATTTAGAAACTCTTTGGATAGGAATTTTTTCGTTCCAATGATTCTGAAGCATGAGGCACTAAACTCAGTTCTTAGATTAGGATTACTTCAAAACAATTTTTTTATTTCAGTTGTAAGTTCTTTTCGACTTATGTAATACAAATTTTATTTTTTCATTTCTTCTCTATTTTTTCATACTTACTCATAAATTGAAATTAATTAATGTATTAATAATATATATTTGCCAAAAAATTAGCATTTGAAGTCAAATAGGATTGGAGCAAGCATGGAAAAATTCAGAAGCAGCAGAACTGAAAAACTTCACTTTAACCTCACTTGTCTACCAAACCAATCATGTACCACGTAAGCACCACACCACTTGCCACCCCATATGCATGGCATCGCAGCCGTCCACGTTATCACTACACCACCTGGGCCCACACAACATGGACGGCAAGCAAACAAACAAACGTTGTAACCGAGGATGGGGCCTTCCTATTCTTAACCGGATTACCCTGCTCCAATTTTTCTAACGGTTTGGTTCATTTTTTTGGTTGCCGGATAGTAGTTAAGAGTGCTCTTATAATTTATTTTTTCTTGATTGCAATAGAAGATTGTTGTTACAATATGGTTCTTAACAGAATGGAGAAAATAAAAAAAAATAAGATTATTGTGTTTTTTAAAATAAAATTTCCATGGGTAGGATGCATCATTTATTTTTTTTTAAAGAAAATTAAAATAAAAGAATTTTTTTAATAGATTGAAAAAATAAATTATAATTTAATATATTTAATTGATTATATAATAAAAAAGTTATGATAATAATGAATATGGTAAAAAGATATGTGTTACGTCTATATCCCAACTTTTCCATAGCAACTCTCGAACTTCCACTATAGTTAATATTGTTGATTACCTTATTAGTCATAACACTTATATAAATCAGGATGTGAGAAAAAAATTAGATATTTTTATTTTTTTTTCAATTTTAAATTACTGTAATTATTGGATGATGACATGGTATTGTAATTTTTATCATCAACTACAAAAGAAAGGATAATTAATTAAACAAAATATTTTATTTTTAATTATCATTATATTTAGATAGAATTTCACTTCCATGTAATTGATCTCTATTCATATTTAATAATATTTGGTACTAAAATTATTTATCTCTATAAGCTAAATATTGGTATAACCGACTCTGATGAGGTTCTGCATAAAGTATGTCATGTATATATATATATATCAACCTATTATACATACGCTTCCTACACTATCAGAATGTACATTTTCTTTTTTAATATGAACTATTGCAATTTCTAATTTTTGGTTTCATTTTAAAATTCAATGTCAATATTTAGTACATTTAGGGCTTACATTTCAGTGTTGTAAATATAAGTTTCAAAATGTCATTAGCTATTATTAAGAACACTTCGTGCTCGCAATTTAAGCGTATTGAAGAATTTCAAATCTCAAAAAAAGATGGTGCATATGAGTTTTGGCTATTCAAGTTGGGATAATAGAGCAATATCCCAGTAACAATGGCAGTGGAAAATGTCTAAAAATTATCTTGGTGGATAATGAGATTAGTATTATTTACATTCATTAATTTTAAATTTTCAAGACTAATTTAATTTACTAACATGATATTTTTTATAATTTAGTCATACAATTGGCAAAATTTTTCAAAATATTTATAAAAACAACATCCACATGCAACACACGTGTCGATGAAGCTAATGTCATAAAATGTTAGATACGCATGCCTTCCAACCTATATAGTGTGTGAAAGGCTTCAACATGGTTTGCCAAAGTGGAGATTATATTATTAGGTGGACATATGGCATTTTCAGCACTATATGATGGTAATTTTGTACCATATTAGGTATGGTAAATTGAAGGGCAAAATCTATCGCGGTCCCTGATGTTTGATCATATCTCTAGTGCAGTCACTCAGTTTTCAAAACCCTTTGTTCTGGTCCTTTGCTATGTCTTCATCAGTCAAATATAACGCGTCCATCAGAAAATCTGATGTGGCACATGAGACCTACTAATTTTATGAATTTAATGACAAAAATACCCCTCACCCTATTTCTCTCTCCGCCTTTCTTTTCCCATTTTCCCTCACTTTCCTACTAACCAAACACCCAAAACTACTTCTTTGTTTATGTATGTCTCTCTCTCTCTCTCATCAACTCCCTCTCTATCTTTATCTCTCACGAAAGCCACATAATTCTCAATCTCAAACTCCGTAAAATCATATCTCAAGTTTATTACAAATCCAAGCTTACTAAAAGGAAAACAAGAAAATCCCAATCTAAAAATTATTCAAGAAACACAAATTAAAAGAAAAATTGATTCAACCACCAACAAAAATGAGATTATGTGAAAACCCAAAAATTAGGTTGAAAAAATCCAAGCTGAACAATCCTCTCTTTTTTGTTTAGAGTTCAGAGCCTCCGGTGAAATGCATACATAAATTGAAGCATACAACGTGATTGTCGAACAATTCTCTACAACATCAAGATCTAGAATTTCAAGAATTTCAAATGTAAAGCATAAGCATAGGCAGGATGACAACGATCAAGGAGCTTCCAAGTAGAACATCCATAGACCCATCATACAATCATGGAGATACACACCCACAAGAAACATAAGTACCAAGGTATCATATCTTCTTCCGAGAAATATGAAAAATAACCAAAGAAATTATCATTAACACAAATAAAAAAATAACTACAATCCAACAAAATTCATTAAGAAAAAAAGCACAAATCAAAAAACCCATTTTCCCCCTCACTTTTCGTCACTTTCTTGGACGTTAAACAATAACGAAAATGACGAGAAACTGAAGAGAAAGAACACAAATGCCTCAAGGCTCCAAGTCAAGTTTGAACTTTGTGGGTCGGATTAACCCACACCGTCTTCTCTCCCCGGGTTGTGTCTCCCCCAATCGACTTTGACCCGACCATAAGGAGAGAAGAGGATAGAGGTGTGAAGTAGTTGACAAAAGGGAGATAGGTGGTATACAGAGGTAAGGAAGGAAGGGAAGAGAGAAAGAGAGAGAGAAATAGAAGAGAGATGAGGGAAGAGAGCAGGTGAGAGAGGGTTTGAGTGTTTTTTTGGACTAAATTGATTTTAAAATTGAGGGTAATTTTGTATTTTTGTGTTTTCTATTAAAAATACAAACAGAGTTAAGAGCGAATGATCGGAATAAAGGGTTTTAAAAACTGAGGGATACGAGAGATATGGTCAAGCCTCAGGGACCGCGGTGGATTTTGCCCTAAGTTGAAACCCTATTTTATTTGACAACTAATAAGAGATATACTATTGCTTTTGCATATGTAGGCACATTAGCAAACTTTTTTTATATATAAAAGAGGGTGACACCTTATCAATTTTATTGCCAATCTTCAGTTATTGTGGTGAAATACTGTAGTTACATAGCCAAAAAAGAAATAACAAAAAGAACACAAAAACAAACAGTACCTATTAAACAAAACTGCAAACAATCAAAATTCAAATATGATTGGACCCTTCTTTGTCCCTTGCCAAAATGTCTCTCATCCCTGCAGGAGGATATTCCAAAATATAAAGCCCTCTATGAAAGAAAATCTGCTGCATTATTGCTTTTCCTGTACACATAATAAATCTTAATGTCCCAGCTCTTCCTCGATAGCCTCTTGATGGCATCAATTAAGGCCCATTGTTGGTTAGCGACAACCTCTTTTCTTTTAATCATATCGATGGCCGTAAGATTTTCACTCTCCACACAGACTTTTGTGAGTCCCTTGTCCCATGCAAACTCCAGTCCTTTATAAAGACCCCATAACTTGACATTTAGTGGGCTACATTTCCAAGGTTCATAGCAAAACCTTAGATCCAGTTACCATTACCATCCCATAAGAGGTCAGTGATAGATGTTTGTCCATTCGTTAGCAGATGGGATCTATCAATATTAACTTTAACCATACCCATCTTAGGGGGTTTCCAACCCAAAGTCGCCATATGTTGCCTCCCTATGTCGGTTATTCCTTGTATTCTTTTGGTTGCTTCATAGACCTCTTTGGCATAAATCCTGATACATTCACTCATCCTGGTTATGATTTTTTTGAGAAAAGATGCATTCATTATGCCACTTCCAGAGATACCAGCATGCCACACAAAAAATTATATTACACGGTGCGCTCTTAATATCTCTCTTATCTTTTTTAAGAACTAGGGATTCCCCCTCAACAAGATCACTACACACTGCTTGAGCATAGATACAATATTTCATAATGTGTCCCCAAGACTCAACTTGACCAGAGTAACTATCACAACTAGAGTTGGTATCAATATGTCTCTTGTATCTTTGATCATTTGTCAATAAGGCATTATCAATGAGGAGCTAGAGGAAAGTACATACCTTTTGGGGGCTGTTGAAACGCAAAACTACCTTCCAAAGCTCGCTTATACTATGCCATTCAGGCTCTCCTAACATCTCATATGCTGAGGCTTTTGTGAAATTATCTCATGTTGTCTGATGCCATTAAACTTGGTCCCCCCATCATCGTTAGTAGACAGTTTTATCCCTGCAATAATTTCAATAAAATCACTAGATAACAGATTTTGAAAGCTTTTCCAGTACCAGTTACCTTTGTAAAATTTCACACGTTGACCATTACCCACAATCCAATTTAGTTCTCCAAGCATTTTCGGCCAAGCTTCGCTAATGCCTCTCCAAAGGCGTGAGCTCCTACCCCTTGATAAGCTATTTGGGATACCTCTCTCACTTTTCTTGTACTTTGCCCTCAACACCTGAACCTATAACTTTTCTTGATTCACTACAAGCTGCCATACAAGTTTCATCAAGAATGCCATACTACACTGTCTCAAATTTCTATCCCTAGCCCTCCCCTGTTCTTAGCATACTTTGTTAAATCTTCGTGCGTTATATATTTTTTTGCATTATTTTTTTCTTTTTTTCTTTTTACTACATATTTCTTAACAAGTAAAAAGAATTTTCCTTCCTACTATAGATTTATGCACCAACCACTTGCATGTAACATTAAATAGGCGCTAATGAATGGTGAATTATCAAACCACAACAAAAAAAATGTAAAAACCAAAATGCATATATTTAAAGAGAGTTATAAGAAAAAGTGAAGAGAATTGAATTCATCGTCTTTCTCTTTGACAAAGAGATGGAAGGTAAGCACTCTATAAGCTTATAAATCACCATAACACTAAGCAATGCAATACCAAATGCCAAAAGCATCATCGACCCATGTGGTTTCCCTCTATTGTTACTTCCCTTTTTTTTTACATCAAAGCAATCATCTTCACCCATTTAAACTTGAACATTCTGCTCCTTCTCCATTCTACTCCTCTAAACAATGGATTTCTTCATTGTTAAATTAGAGAGGTTTAGACACAGAGACAAGGGAGAGAGAGAGAGAGAGAAATGACAAACATATTTAATTAGTGTTCTTGAAAATTTTCTCAAAGAGTCGAGCAGATCTCGACACAGGATTCCAGAAGTAACAAAATATTTAAAGGGGTTCGTACTCGCCTAGAGAACTAGGACTTTAATTGCTTACAAGATGCTTACACTTTACGACAAAAAATGTAAATAAAAAAGAGTTTGAAATTGAATATTTATAAATAAGAGAGAACACACGATCTTACACTTGAACCATTCGAGCTTACAACATCCAAGATCAATGCAAACAAAGTGAGCTCAAGTCTTGAGTTTTAGAGAGTAAATGGTCTATGCTACCGAATACAAAGTAAAAGGTCTTGAGTTTAAAAGCACAGTGACTCAATCGGTTAATATGATTTAACTCAAAAACGAAAATATAATTCTCCCAAATTTTAATGAATTACCCCAACCTTTTATATTCATACATGTCCAACAATGCTCTCTAGCATATTCCCTGAAATATACTTCTTGGTCAAACACACGGTGTGAGTGGGAAGTTTATGAGAAGTATTGAGAAGCAAAGAAAGATTCATGGTCAAAAAAAAAACAAAGAAAGACCGTTGTGTATTGTACGGTATGAGCTTTATATCTCCCACGTGAGAGCCGGAGTGTGACAGTGTGGTACTCCAACCCTATTTAATAACAATGGCTAAAACCCTGAAAACCCAAACCAACCAAAAACCATAACACAAACACGGTTCCCACACCACACACAACACCGCCACAAGCGCCTCTCTTTAAATCTCGCCCTCTCCTCACAGCCGCCCTTCTCTTTAAATTTCCTCCTCCTTCTCTCTCTCTCTCTCTCTCTGAGCTCAAACCAGACCCATAAACTTATTCTTCCGTTGAGAGAGAGAGGAGAGAATTTACTTATATTACGCGTATGCATACATTTATACATACATCTCTTGCTGATAAATCAGATCAAATCAAAGCAGAATTAATAAAAACCAAGATGCAGCAACCCAACAGCTCTGATTCAACCCCACCTCAGCCGCCGCAGCAGCAGCAAAATCAGAACCACCTTCAGCATCAGCATCCCCCTCCTCCTCAGTGGGTACCATCTCCTCCTCAGCAGCAGCAATGGATGGCGGCTATGCAGTACCCGGATGCAGCCATGGTTATGATGCAGCAACAGATGATGATGTACCCACAACATCCTCAACACCCGCACCATTACATAGCTTATTATCAGCAGCAACAACAGCAATACCAGAAGCAGTATCAGAAGCCACCAAAGCAGCAACAACTGGTGCCAAGTGAAGAGGTCAAGACTATATGGGTTGGTGATTTGCTTCATTGGATGGATGAGACTTATCTCCATAGTTGTTTTTCTCACACTGGAGAGGTATATGATAAATCGCATGTTTTTTTAATATAATATATGTAAAGATCGTTCTTTTTTGTTTTTGTATTTGGTTTTCCTTTCTGGGTAATTTTGCTTTTTGCAGGATTTGTATTTTTTGATTATTTTTGCTATATTTTTTGGTTAAATTGAATTAAATTCTGGATCTCTAAATGGATTTATTTGATAAAGCTATTGGTTTTATATATTTTTCGTTTTATGTTTGTTTATGTTGTCGGTATGGTTGGCGTGACTTGTAAGGAATCTATTATGTATTGTTTGAATTTTCCTGTGAATGGTTGAATGAAGGATGAGCTTGTTGCATTATTGTTGATGTGTGATATGGAGAATCTAGGCCTTTCTATGTTTGTAGTGCTACGTGTTTATTATTGGTACGATAACATGTGTAAGCTAAATAGTGTTGATGTTGATTTATGTGAGAATATGGCCTTGTTATGTAAATAATTGAATAAAATGAAGTTCACCTCTAATTTACATATTTGCCTACCTCTATGTGCTTCGAATAACGAGGAGTTATACGAGGCAATTAAATTTCTCTCCGTTAATAAAGAATTTTTTATTGATCCATTTGATGCTTCTTTCAGACTAGAATTCTGCATTTGATCTGTCAATCGCTAAGTTTACGAGCTTCTGCTTATGGTAACTAATGACAACGTTCTTGTTGAAGCTCCTAACTTGGAGCTTTAGTCAGCCAAGTATAGCTGCTAATTTAAACAATTAATTGTTGTCGTTACTGTTACTTCATCCTGGTGCTTCTTTGATAGTTTAGCGTCCAAAGGGTCATGGTAATGGATTTAGATGAAAGTTTTATGTAAGCAGGTCATTTTGGGACATTAACTAACAGGCATGACCACCTGTTTTAGTTTTAGATCATCCTATTAATTAAAACTTTGCATTTCTATTATTTGACCAGTAATAATCTGCTTGAGTGATGCTCTTTTCAAGATACAAGTCCCTCCAGTTGATACAAAAAATAGATTAATGCAATTATAAAATCTGTGCCCTTCCATTTCTGGGATTTACGGTAGCCAAGTAGGCTTGATGCTATTTTCATTACTTCTTTCATTTAATATCTTCCTTTCTGCATTCATATGCTTTAATTAGGTTATTGACTGAAAACTCTCATTTTAATTTGTGTTTCAATTTAGCTTGCCATTTTAGATGCTTCATCTAGTTAGCTGTTCAACATGTTCCATTCGAAGTTTGTTAGTTCCTGATTAAGCCTTTGCATTCTTGTTTTGGTGCCAATGAATCTTCAGGTTTCCTCTCTAAAGGTCATACGTAATAAGCAAACTGGTCAACTAGAAGGGTATGGATTTGTAGAGTTCTCTTCGCATGCAACAGCAGAGAAAATTTTGCAGAGCTATAATGGAACTATAATGCCAAATACAGACCAGCCCTTCCGACTCAACTGGGCAAGCTTTGCGGGTGACAGGCGATCAGAAACTACTTCTGATCTATCTATATTTGTTGGAGATTTGGCTGCAGATGTCACCGATGCCATGTTGCTGGAAATATTTACTGGCAAATATCCTTCTGTTAAGGGAGCAAAAGTTGTCATTGATTCGAATACTGGCCGTTCAAAAGGTTATGGTTTTGTTAGGTTTGGTGATGAAAATGAGAGGTCAAGAGCCATGGTTGAGATGAATGGTGTTTATTGTTCTAGTAGACCCATGCGCATTGGTGTTGCAACTCCGAAAAAGTCATCTCCATATCAACAACAATACTCCTCACAAGGTAAGTTAGCTCCAATCTAATTGTTGTATTAGAATCTCTAGACCTACACCAGGAAGCCTTTTCTTCTGTCCAATAATCATGGAAATATCGCTCAAACTGTTTAGTTATTAGCTGTTGCAGCAAATATCATCTTCCCTTCAGGGATGGACAGTGTGACAATCCGAGTGGTTAACTTGCTGCCTTATTTTTGCACCCTCCCATTCTATGTAAATGTTGTAATAATTATATGCACATTTTAGTGCCATCATGTTATGATTATCATCTAAATATGCTTACTAATCCGATGCAAAAGATACCTCTTTCAAACCTATTTGTGCTGATGATATATGTATTAGATGTAGAATGGGGATTTCTACTTTTAAACAAATACATAGTGCATCGACATCATTATTTTGTCAAGAAACTGATGTTGATTGTTTCTTTTCTTTCTTTTTGTCCCCCTTTCCTTGATGAAATAATGGCTGCATTTCTTATTTTCATATCTTTGTCAAATTTCCTCTTTCATTGTTAGTTCTGTTGGTAGTTCTTTACCTGTTATCAACTTTAGTCTCATTATTATACTCCATGCGATAAGTGCAGTATACCTGAAGATCACAAACACTGCCTGAGC
>CAODLS010839118.1:0-14363 GCA_948243855.1 Flueggea neowawraea
AAAGGACATGTATATACTTATTGTGGTGAATAATTTGCGGAGTAATGTTTCTACTGCTATATATTGAGAATTTAATGGGGCCTTTTGGGTGAGATGTTTTATATAATTTCTGTTGAGTATATACACTAAGAGTTTCATACAATTCAAAATCCACATTATGAACAAATATATTTGAAAGAGTTGGTTAATTTAATGAGATGGATAACTTCATATTTTGTATAAATTCATAAATACATACTATTCTACTTTTTTATTAAATATTATATTTATTTAAAAATATAAAAATTTAACAAACCGTGCAAAGCGCGGGCTTACGTCTAGTTTAAAAAAAATTCAATGTTTTTTTCCCAAAAAATAAAAATATAGATGAAAAATTGGAAAAAATTGTGCATAATAATTTTTTTTTTAAATAGAAAACATAAACTCAATTTTATATTTTCTACATTTATATAAAAGTTATAACACACAATTTTGCATGTTTTTCAATTTTCCACTTTTTGAAAAACTAGAAAATGAAGATGTTGCTTGGTTTATTTGTATTTATCTAAAGTAATTTTTTATTATTTTAACAAAAACTCGAACAAGACCCTTATTTTCTAGATTTCTATTTTAACACTAAATGAACAAATTCTTTACATATTTTCATTTTTTATTAAATAAAAATGAAAATGAAAAAAAAAATGCATGACTAAAGACACCCTAAATAAGTAAATCTTTGTTACGCCTATGAATATTGTTTTTTGATACATTTAATGCATGGCTAATTACACAATAATATGCAGTGAAAAACATAATTACACGATTAGCCCCTAAAAAGTAATTTGGGCACGGACAACACTTTTATATTTAATACACCCATTTGATATTTGATGCTACTTGCTCACACAGACAACACAATGATAGGCCCACACGCCGGTTTTTGTAAGCTTTCCTATTCTTTTCGTTTTTTTTAACTATTTTATCATGGAAGCATTAAAAAACCTTGACATAAATACTACAACATACAAGAGGAAAAAATTATTATTCAACTATATATCCCAAAATTTTGACAAAAAAATCTGAAATATCAATTAAAAAATTGTTTTTAGTCAAAATTAAAAAATAAAATTTCAACATTTTATTTGTTACAATTGAATTTTGATAAAAGTTAAGTGTTTTCAAGTTATTTTTTTAGTTCCTTTTCCTTTTGACAAAATAAACATAATAAGGGGCCAAATTTTTTTTCCATAAAATAATTACTAAAAACTCAACTCTTAAACGTTCTTCTTATTCTTTTTAAAGATATAAACTATAATGTCAAAAATAAATAAATAAATAATAAAAATAAGCAAATAAGGAAAAATAGAAATCGATACAATCAAAAATCAACTAAAGCAAATTAAGTGTTTTAATTGATGTGATATCCAACCAAATAGAAACGTCACGAAACAACCAAACATCAACCAAAAAAAATAAAAAATCAACTAAAAACCAACTAAAACAAATTAATAGTTTTAATTGATGTAATACCCAACCAAGCAAAAACGTCAGGGAATAGCCAAAAATCAACCAAAACCCAACCAAGCAAAAAATAACCAGAAATCAACCGAAAAATAACAACTAACCAACTAAAGCAAATTAAACAAAAACCAGAAATCAACCGAAAAATAAATACTAACCAATTAAAGAAAACTAAACAAAAAATCAACTGAAAAATGACCATTAACCAACTAAATCAAATTAAGCAAAAAAATCAACCAGAAATTAACCGAAAAATAAGCACTAACTAAAGCAAATTAAGTAAAAATTAACCAGAAATCAACCAAAAAACAATCACTAACCAACTAACAATACCAATTGCCTAAATATTTTCTATCAAAGATAATAAAACCTACAAATACAGGCGTCACCTTTTCTTCTTTGTCTTCCTTCCAGAACTTCACATTTCGAAACAAATATTTCAATGCTGCCTTTCATTACTTCTCTGCGATTTGCGAATCAACAATTATTTTAGCATTAGATTGACCTGACATGAGGATTTGTGAATCGCGAAGTGCGATTGACACGAGAAATTCGAGATCAACATATAGAGAGAGCATAGATATGTTAGCTTACAGTCGCGGAATACAGTTTTGTATCCTCGTTACGAGAGCATGAAGAACTACAAGATTATGGCGCCGTTTTTGGTTCGTTGTATGACTTGAATCAATATATAGAGTGAGTATATCTGAGCTATGAACTCAGCTCAACTGCTCCTTTCTGATTTTGTTGGGTAGTCCGTGTGATTGCTCCTTGTATATTCTGTTGGAGTTTGATCGAAGTTGTTGGAGGTAGTGGTAACATCTAGAAAAGAGAAACGATAGAGAGAGAGATCGAGCAGAGAGAGAGCATGAGAGACATCGTAACAGATAGAGAGCGGGAGAGAGAAACGATGAGAGAGAGAATTCATGAAAGAAACAATAGGTACATATGGAGCAAAAGAGAAAACCTAGGGATTTTAAATTTGACATAAAAAATAAGGCAGAAATAGCTTAATGGAATACAACTGGACATATGACTTCATGGAAGCATATAAAACATGAACAGAAACGTATTGAATATGAATTATTGCGTAAATATGTGACATCGAATTTATAAGCGTGTGGAGCAAAAAAAATGTACAAATAACATATATGGCGTCCTTTCCTTATTAATTCACATACTAATTCATATACAAGTCATCTTTTAAGGTTGGGTTTGGACCGGTGTATGGGCCAAATGCCCAAACCTAAGATTAACTCACCCTACAATAAAATATGGGAAAAACACAAAAAAAATATTTTTTGACAAATTCCACAACACCAAAACATTCTAAGAGCATCTCTAGTGCATTGAAATCATTCAGAGTTTTATAGACTGTCACATCAGCAATTCATTAACATTTTACTCATTACACTATCTCTCTCTAATCCTTAGACTCTCATTATACTCTATTATGAGACTCACAATCACTTTACTCACCATTTAATTTATTTACAATATAACTCACAAAAATATTTATTTCACATAAATATTTTTGTGAGTTAACATTTTTTTCACATAAATAGTAACAAATATATTTATTAAATAAATTATTTCATTAAATTTTTAAAAATAATAATTTTAAAAAATAAAATAAAATGGTAGATTGAAAAAATAAATTTATCAACAGTTGATGAAACAAAAATTAAAAGAAGAAAAAAAGTTTGGACCAAAACATGTGCAAAGTTGGTTAAAAAAAGAAGAAAACAAACAAAAAAAATTCAAAAAAGACAAAATAAAAAAATAAAAAATTATTATTTTAATCAAGAAGTGAAACCCCACCTAATTTTGGTGCACATCAACCTGTGGTAATGGGAGAGCATCACCGCGTCAGCATTTCATGGGGCATCACATACGGGTATGAAACTCGCGTTAATGATGCTCTAACAAATATCCCACCTAGAAGAAAACATTTTAAAAAATGACACAATTTGATTATTTTTTGACTGGGTGTCAGAATTTGATCACGCGTCAAAAAATTAACAATATTTTGACCAAGTGTGATGAGTATAAAATAGACACAAAACATATACACCACCAAAAAATACTTACAAATGTGTACAAAATAAATATAAATAAAAAATAATTAAAATACCAATGGGGTCCTATTAATCACATTACAGATTGAGAAGTAAGTTTGTTCTCTAAATAGGTAGGAATGAAAATGAGCTTTAAGTGAACTTAATATAAACAATGAAATTCTCATTCTCTATTTTTATTTCCATCCAAAAATCACAAACCAAACAATCCCTTAATTTATTGAGGAAAGAATTTAGGAAGTCAAATTGAGTTTGACCCAAAGAATTTTATAAGCAGGATTTTTAATTTATATAGTTTATAAATGCTAATCCTACGACAAACATAAATGTTAAAATTTTTAATAAAAATATATATCACATACAACACATCTAGAAGATTAGTACCACTAAATATTATCATGCTACTCCTATACTGGATATATTAGAACCAAAAACGTTACTTCTATTTTAATTTGAACTTCTATTCCAACTAGAAGATTGACAAAAAAATTGATACATAGTAAGCTATACCTTAACAAAAAAAAAAATCATGCAACTCCTAATAAATTACTTTAACATTGGAAAAGCCGTAAGTTATCCCAAAAAGAAAATCAAATAGCGCAACCCTATATAATTATCATCTATTTTAATAGATATCATTCAACGAAAGGTAATTTTAAACTAGTGTTCACGTTGTTCTATTTTTTAGCATGTTACATTGTTAAATATTCCTTCTTAAATCTTCATTCTTAAACATTCGTGAGGGAAAATTTAACAAATACTACAATAAATTATATAATACAATCTCGTGCTTTGCACTTGAGATGTGAGAATGGAACAGAGACTTAAAAAAAAAAAATTCTTAGAACTATTATTAGAAAAATATAATTCTAAGAATCTTATTAAATAAGAGTTATTAAAATATTTTTAAGAAATTCAAAAAATCTAAGGTAGGACAATATTTTCTTGATAAGTTCCGGTCATTCGATGTGAGATTGTGCATGGCTTGTGTAAATTTATTCATGGCCAAAACAATGTTAGAGCATCACATTGGAAGACCAATAATGTGTTAGTCCTTTATCGTGGAGACTAATAATTTTTGGGATCAATGGGGTCGTCCAATCTGCATTGGGTAGCCCCATCAGGTGGGTTCCATTAACAGTAGATCTCACGTGATCAATAAAAGTCTTTCTTTTTTTATTAATTTATTTTAAATTTTTTTGAGAATTTTTTTAATTAATTGGTATTTTCTTAAGATTTTTTTTTGTATAATATAATTTATTCTAATTTTTAAGTTTAATGTAACTTTTTTCGTTTTATAATTATGTGTAACATATTTGTAATATGTTTAATTTTTATGTAGTAAATTTTAATTATTTTAGTACAATTTAATTTTTCTATTTCAAAATTAATTATATTTTTGGGTAAAAAATTTTTATGTTATTATTCGTAAAATATATAATTTTCACTAATTAAAAATATTTAATTGTTTGTTTGAAAAAATGTATTTTATTTAGTATATATTATAAAAGAAAATTGAATGAAAAGTAGAGTGATAATAGGTCCTATACGAGAGTTCAATGATAGTCTAAATCATTAGAGTGGAATGGTCCAATGAAAGAGAATTTAATAAAAATCTGATATGACAGTGATGTGTTAACAAATTAGACCCAAAATGAGTTCAACCATTGTAGATGCCCTCAAAGTGAGTGTACGCCAAGTACTGGAGACCACTTCCTCTACTCCGAAATAATCTGTTATAAAGGAATAAAGTAAGAATAGAATAGCAACTTAGATTATGGTTACTGATCAAGTTATCATAAGTGCAAGATAGTCGATTATAGTAATAAATTTATTGGAGTATTCCACGGGTGTCAAATCCATAGGGAACACATATTAGCCAATGATCGAAAAGAAAAAGAAAAGCAATAAAATCAGAGACTTTGAGTTGTTGTGGGTTTGATTTTAAAAAGAAACATAACATGAAATACAAATTAAAGAAAACATTTAGATTATAAAGAATGCACGCAAAGATTCCTATTTACTACATCAACAAAACGAGTTTTAGTGGTATGAGTGTTCTCTCGCTATAATCGCTTAAAACCTCTCTTGAGTTCATTTAAACTATATCTACATTTATTATGAGGATCATTTCAGCGTCATCTAACTAAACTAGGCTCCTTAAACTCTTTTGAGAATATCATCGAATACCTTGTAGGCATGAATATGTCTATTACAAAACATAACAAGTTTGATGCAAGTAAACCGAATTTAACCTTCTTCTTTCAATCCTTCATTTAGGAATGTCACAAACACCATTATAGTGATCAAGCATAATGATATTCAAATAAAACAAATCATCAAATCAGCCATGACAACAAATAAAGAATTTAAAGAACATAGACAAACCCTTTTCATTAAACATTGTAGATAGTTATCAAAACTTACAACTCAAAATCCAAATTAAAAGACTACACTACCATAGTTGAAAGAAAATTTAAACTAACTTAGGAAGAAGAACATCACCAAATACAACATAAGAAATGAAAATAAAGTATGAGGGGGATTCCTTTCCAAGGCTAAAGGAGTATTTAGGAAGAAGAACATCACCAAATACTCGAATTCTCACTCTTTTCTCTCAAGTTTTGTTGGTGAATTTCTCCTCCCCCCTGCGCCCTAATTCAGTTTTTGATGCATATGGAAGGAGTATTTATAGGCATTTTCATGCCTCCACAAAGCCTTGGCAAGTTGTCCACTTAATGTACAAGTTGGTCATTTGATGTACACAAGTTGTCCACTTTATGTCGATCTGTGCCAACTTCATATACATGTTTTGTCCACTTGTGTACACTTGATGTCCACTTTCATCCATTTGATGTCAACTTGGTTTCCACTTGTATACACTTGTTGTCCATTTTTGTCCACCCTTCGTCCACCAAAACACCCAAAAATCGCCACTTTTTTTCTCTCTTTTTTGTCAACCACGGCCTGAGCCTGGAATTGAAGGTTGAGCCACCAGCCACGACCTCAACCATGACAGTGGTTCTAGGGTGTGGCTGGCGTTGAAACTTCGCGCGACAACGAACGTAGCACCCTTCGATAACCAGTTTTCTTTGCAATTTCTTCCATTGTTCTTGTAACTTAATTTAGTACACTTAATGCGAAAATGATATATATTATTGCTTGAATTCACATATACATTTAGCATACATCAATTACTTTATTTTTTTTATATTTTTTCAAAATATAAAAGATTGTATTATTATAAATAATTTACTATCTAAGTTATTAATTTGAAATTTCGTTATGTCAATTTAGAATATGAAAAAACATTACGGGCAACATGCGTGAAGATAAATCTAGTAACTTTAATGGTCCAAACTAAATTGGAAGATCTGGTCGATTATATCAATCTCGTAGATTATACTCTTAATAATCGGAAAATTTATCTGATATTGGAGTCGGTTGCTTTAAATAATTGATCACTCTTGGCCACTTTGCATTGCCTAGCAATCCTAGTTGATCCAACAAAACTTACTAGACACTTCTAATAAAGGTCTAATAAAGGATGAACTAATAGATAATCCTCCCCAAAATCATATTAAATCTCGTGTCAAACACCCGGTACTCCAAATCAAATATCAAAAGCAAATATTAAATCTGAATACTTCATAATTAAAACTTAAAAAAAGGGTCACATTATTAAATTTAATGCCTTAAACTTTCAGTACTTCAAATTAATCGTTAAAATAATCATGAAATGTCAATAGTTCGTAATTAAAACTAAAAAGTTCATATCAAAATTATGTCACTTAAACACTCAATACTTGAAATAAACCGTTATTTACAATTTAGTGATAAATCAGGTTCTAGTTTTGAATCTTATGTTAACTGTTGAGATTGGAGTGAATTTCTTAATCAAGATTGAAGTCAAAACCTTATAGGAAGTGATACAAGCCAAAGAAGGACGGATTTGTGAAGGAAACATGGTTGCTGGACGGACACGGGGAGCTACATGGGCGTGGGATTGACCATGTAATGCACTGGAACCAAAAGAGACATGATGCGATGCATAGACGCGTGCCCGTGTCTTGCCTGTCGAGCTTTCTGGAGCTACATAGACGTGATGCATGGCCGTGTGTCGAGGGTCTGTCTCCGTGTCTTATCTTCACTGACCGTGTAACCAATTTTGACTGGATTTAGGGTTTCAATTAGGGTTTTCCTAATTAGTTTTGACTTGTATTACTTTTTAACTATATAAGGGGGGGCTTGGGAACGTCTTGGAGGGCCTTTGAACGCCGTTGTAAGCCTTTGTGCTAGTCTTTTGACTCCGAATGATAGAATTACTTGTGCTCTGCCCGTGGACGTAGATTGGTTATTGATCGAACCATGTAAATCTTGTGTTCTTGTGTGATTGCTATTTATTTCCACATTATCCTCAATCGTCGGTTTCCCCTAACAAGTGGTATCAGAGCCACAGTTGTTTATTCAGAAACCATTGGGTTCGTTCTGCAGAAAGAAGATGTCTTCGTATAAATTTGATATTGAGAAATTCAATGGTTCGAATGATTTCATGCTGTGGAAGCTGAAGATGAAGGCGATTCTGGTTCAACAGAAGTGTGAGAAGGCGGTTGAAGGTGAAGAGAAATTATCGGTAGAACTGACAGCGGCGCAGAAAGCGGAGGCTGTGAAGAGAGCACATAGTGTAATTCTATCGAGTCTGGCGGATGAAGTCTTGAGGGAGGTGGCTGATGAAACTACTGCAGCAGGCTTGTGGAAGAAGTTGGAAAGTATGTATCAGAAGAGATCCTTGTCGAACAAGCTTTATTAGAAAAGCGACTGCATACCTTGAGGATGTCAGAAGGCATGCAGGTAAATGAACATCTTGATAAATTTAATAGGATTGTATTATATTTGAAAGGTGTTGGTGTTAACATTGATGATGAAGATCAAGCTATGTTTCTGTTGCATTCGTTGCCTGAGTCATATGAGAGTTTTGTTGATACTATCATGTATGGTAGAGATGAAATTTTTGTTAATGATGTGAAGGATGCTTTGTTGTCTAAAGAACTGAAGAGGTTAACTTCTAGTTCAGATGGAGACAGAGTGGAGTCCGGGTTAACCGTGAGTAAGGGCAATAGAATGTGTAAGAATCATGGTTTGATGTGTTATCATTGTAAGGAGATTGGTGAAAAAGAATTGTCCACATAGGAGAAACGGGGGGAAATCAAGTGCAGCAGTTGTTCAAAATAATTCTGTGGGATTTTAGGATAATTCTGATGAGGGGGAGAGTAGTGAAGTGTTGACTGTTTCTGCATGTAGATTTGAAGATAGCTGGGTTATTGACACTGGTGTAGCTTATCACATGACTTTTTCCAGGAAACTGTTTGATTCTTTTAAAGAATGGAAAGACAGTGTTAAATTGGAAGATGGTGAGAAGCTAAGTGTTGAAGGCAGTGGTTCTTTGAATATCATGATGCATGATTGGAAGATCAGAAAATTTGATGCTTGGTATGTCCCTGGGTTACGAAGGAACTTTATTTCTATTGGTGCTTTGTCGAAGCATGGTTATAGTTTCTCAGGAAGAGGTGGAAGAATTCGGGTGTGCAAGGGATCTTCAGTTGTGATGAAGGGTAAATTGTGGAATGACATTTACACCTTGATTGACAGCTCGGTAGTTGCTAATGATTTAAGGACTGTTGTGAGTTTTGCTGGAAAACGGTTGGAGTTTGTGATTGAGACTCAGGAACAGGAAAAGATCAATCAGGTTGATTCACGAGGTCTAACAACAAGTATACCAAGGCATGACAATTGTGTTGGTGATGATAAAAGGCCATCACTGGAGGACACATGAAAAGATGCGGGGTGGTGTGTTGTTAGGAGTGGATGGAAAGCTAGCGCTAGTGGAGGCAAGTCCGGGATGGACTTGTTTCGTTGTTGCAGGACTTGAGGCCCTTCGAGGTGGTGAGACAAATGAGTGATTCAAGATTCAGAGTTGAACGAGAGAGAAACTTCACTCCAAGGTGGAGAATTGTTGAGATTGGAGTGAATTTCTTAATCAAGATTGAAGCCAAAACCTTATGGGAAGTGATACAAGCCAAAGAAGGACCGGATTTGTGAAGGAAACAGGGTTGCTGGACGGACACGGGGAGCTACACGGACGCTATGCATGGCCCTGTGTCGAGGGTCTGTGTCCGTGTCTTATCTTCACTGACCATGTAACCAATTCTGACAGGATTTAGGGTTTCAATTAGGGTTTTCCTAATTAGTTTTGACTTGTATTACTTGTTAACTATATAAGGGGGGCTTGGGAACGTCTTGGAGGGCCTTTGAACGCCGTTGTAAGCCTTTGTGCTTGTTTTTTGACTATGAATAGTAGAATTACTTGTGCTATGCCCGTGGATGTTGATCGGTTATTGATCGAACCACGTAAATCTTGTGTTCTTGTGTGAATGCTCTTTATTTCCGCGTTATCTTCAATCGTCGGTCTCCCCTGACATTAACAACTATGAAAAATGATTATTAACATTTGGGATTTCGGATAATATGTCATTGCTCTTGCTAAAGGAAGGAAGTGGACTCACATGTACCTTCGAACTTCTTTCTTAGCTTTGCATGGTACTTAAAGCATCTTTTCTTTTGATAATTTATTAAGAAAACAAGCAATAACGCACAAATTATATGTTGTTAATTGTCAGGGAAAATCGGCGATAAAAAATGCGGAATAACAAAGAGCAATCACACAAGATTTACGTGGCTCGATCAATCTGATCTATGTTCACAGACAGAGCACAAGTAATTCTACTATTCAGAGTCAAAAACAAGCATACAAGCTTACAAACAGCGTTCAAAAGCATGGCCAAAGGCACCGAAGATGTTCCCAAGCCCTCATTATATAGTTTACAAGGAATACAAGCCAAAATAGACAAGGAAAATCCCAAAACCCAACATAACCAAGACACGGGCAAAACTCGTGACCGTGTAATGATACAAAACAAACCCTAAAACTACACGGTATGGGACACGGCTGTGGCCAATGCCGTGTCTTCCAGTTCATGCTCCTTTCAGCTTCCAGCGCATTTCACGGTCTTTCATACACCCGTGTAACTCCCTGTGTCCGTCCAATAGCTCATTTTCCTTCACAAATCCGACTTATTTGGCTTGTATCACTTCCTTCAAGGTTAGGCTTCAATCTTGATCAAGAAAATCACTTCAACATTAACAATTCACCACCTTGAAATGAGTTTTCTTTCCCGTTCAACTTTGAATCCCAATTACTTATCTGCTACATTCCCGAAGGACCTCAAGTCCTGCAACAACCAACCAAGTCCAACTCGAACTTGCCTCCGCTAGCTAGATTTTCATTCACTCCTAACAACACAATACTCTGCATATTTCTTGTGTCTTCCAGTAACTGCTTTTGAAAATCATTAACACAATTACCATGCCCTGGTTCACATGTTGTTAGCCCTTGTGAATCAACCTGATTGACATTTTTCTGTTCCGGAGTCTCAATCACAAACTCCACCCATTTTTCCTCAGAACTCACAACAGTCCTTAATCCATTAGCAATTACCCCGCTGTCAATCAAGGTGTATATGCCATTCTGCAATCTACCTTTCATCACAACCGAAGATCCCTTGTACACTCGAATTCCTCTACCTCTTCCCCATAAACTATAACCATGCTTCGACAAAGCACCAATAGAAATCAAGTTCCTTCGCAACCCCGAGACATACCAAGCATCAAGTTTTCTGATCATCCCGTCATGCATCCTGATCTTTAAAGATCCACTACCCTCAACACTCAACTTCTCACCATCTCTCAATTTAACAGTGCATTTTCATTCTTTAAAAGAATCAAACAGTTTATTGGAAAAAGAGTCATGTGATAAGCTGCACCAGTGTCAATAACCCAGCTATCTTCAGATCTATATGCAGAACTAATCAACACTTCATTGTTCTCTCCTTCATCAAAATTATCCTGAAACTCCAGAGAATTATTCTGAACAACTGTTGCACTTGATTTCCCACCATTTATCCTATGTGGGCAATTCTTTTTTACATGTTCAATCTCCTTACAGTGATAACACCTCAAATCATGATTCTTACCCATTCACTTGCCCCTACTAAAGGTTAACCGAGACTCCACTCTGTCTCCACTCGAACTAGAAGTTAACCTCTTCAATTCTTTAGACAACAGAGCACTATTCACGTCATTAACAGAAATTCTATCTATACCATACATGATAGTATCAATAAAACTCTCATATGACTCAGGCAATGAATGTAACAGAAACATAGTTTGATCCTCATAATCAATGTCAACACCAACACCTTTCAAATCTAATACAATCCTATTAAATTTATCAAGATGTTCTTTTACCTGCATGCCTTCTGACATCTTCAAGGTATGCAGCTGCCTTTTCTGATAAAACTTGTTCGACAAGGATCTCTGCTGATACCTACTCTCCAGCTTCTTCCACAAGCCTGCTGCAATAGTTTCATCAGTCACCTCCCTCAACACTTCATCCGCCAAACTCAATAGAATTGCACTATGCGCTTTCTTCACAGCCTCCGCTTTCTGCGCCGCTGTCAGTTCTATAGGTAATTTCTCTTCACCTTCAATCGCCTCCTCACACATCTGCTGAACAAGAATCGCCTTCATCTTCAGCTTCCACAGCGTGAAATCATTCGACCCATTGAACTTCTCAATATCGAATTTGTACGAAGACATCTTCTTTCTGCAGAGCGAATTCAAAGTTTCTGAACCAACTTTTGTGGCTCTGATAACACTTGTCAGGGAAAATCGACAATAAAAGAATGCGGAATAACAAAGAGGAATCACACAAGAACACAAGATTTATGTGGTTCGATCAATCCGATCTACGTCCGCGGTAGAGCACAAGTAATTCTACTATTCAGAGTGAAAAACAAGCATACAAGCTTACAAATGGCGTTCAAAAGCATGGCCAAAGGCACCCAAGATGTTCTCAAGCCCCCTTTATATAGTTTACAAGGAATACATGCCAAAATAGACAAGAAAAACCCTAACACCCGTCAGAACCAAGACACAGGCAAGAGGTTTAAGACACGGACAAAACCTTCAATATACGGGCAAAACTCGTGACCGTTTAATGACACAAAACGAACCCTGAAACTATACAGGCTGTGTCTTCCAGTTTGTGCTCCTTTTGGCTTCCAGCGCATCCCACGGTCTCTTACACGCCCGTGTAACTCCCGGTGTCCGTCCAATAGCTCATTTTCCTTCACAAATTCGACCATATTTGGCTTGTATCACTTCCTTCAAGGTTTGACTTCAATCTTGATCAAGAAAATCACTTCAACATTAACATTAATTAAGACGATTCGGGACCAACGAAGTCCAACTCACCTTAATCCGCTTTGAGTAACATGTTCAACTTTATTTCTTTTCTTTTCTTTTCTTTTCTTTTCTTTTTGTTCCTTTTTTGCTTAATATCAATGTCCATTAAAATATAGACAATTTTAATATCCAAATGATTAAAATATAAATACTGGTGATTTTGAATGGATACCCATATGCTAATATTATGTCATTGGCCCCAAAAATCAATGTGGTTGAATATTCACCTTGATCACAAATAATTTCTTGCGTAGGCACCCAAAAAAGAACAGAATCACTATCCTAGGTGAGATATGTTTTGAGTAACAAAATTCATGAATCTAGCTTCTTATCATTCTGTCACGGGCTGAATAGCCATAAGTGAGCATTAATAGGTTTGACAAGGCTGGATTAATAGACTTGAATAACAATTTGGATGATAATTTAGTAAATTAGCCTGGTTAGGTTACAACTAGGCAGGAGGTTTGGTAATACTAGGCAGGAAAATACACTAAATATATAATCAACTGACCTAGTATAATCCAACACTAAAGCCTTAACTAACGGCGAGTTCCTACGACCTATGTATGCTTCGGTAGGACTCACCGCCAAGTATCATGATAATTTTGATATTTGATTAATGAACGGTAAATTCTCTCCACCGAATTAGTTAATATATATAATAATTGGAGTTATAATATATGTACTGCCCTTAAAACTTAGAGTTGAAATTGAATTCTCCACTTTATAATATTAAAGATAATTTAATTTCAATTAATCTAGAAGCTTATAGGTACTTTAAAATCTAAGTTGCTTGTATTATTCATTTTCCAGCTCTATTCCTTGTGTTTGTTCAGTTGGTATTGAGTCCATTTCAAACATGATATACCTCAAAGAGGATAAAAATTTCCTGCAACTATTATCAACAGCAGCTCCTGTTGCCTCCTCTTAAAAACTGCCACGTGTTGCTGGTTTCATTAAATTGGCATTGAAAACAAAAGTTAAAACTTAAACTTCCGTCACCGTTACACATTGACTAAAAAGACAAAAACATTTGGATACCATATAGGATTATGTACAAAAAAAATAAGAATCTAAGACTATACAGGAAAAGTCCAATACTATATTGGAATATAAATTTTATTTTGTTTACTACTTCATTGGTATGACAATAAAAAACCTAGTACTATTTCAATATAAGTACACTTCCTCATGATTGTTTTTTACCAAAGCTTTCCGTCCATAATTTAGAGGTATGTATTTTCACTTGATTTTTTTGCAAAACTATTGCTCTTTACAAAACTGTTTGACAAATTATTATTAATATATGACGTTGCTTATTTTTTTGATTGTTTGTATTTTCAAAAACAAAACTAATGAATATGATCTAATTTTCAATTTTTATATTTTTCTATTATAGATCGATAATGGATTCAATAAATT
>CAODLS010839119.1:0-10002 GCA_948243855.1 Flueggea neowawraea
TTCTTAAGAGGAACAAATCCATCACTCTCACTATCACTCCTCTACATGATTCATGGCATATCCAATCATAGCCTTTATTGTTACCTTGTTACAGATAACATTTGGCTAACTCAAAATATGTTATTCATCATGTAGGAATCGATAGTGAGTTTCAGTCAGAGGACTTAAACATCACCACTGCATGAAAGCTTCTTAAACATCAGTCCAATACATGTGTCTATGTTCTAAGTTGATATCTCATATCCATAATCAGTAAAACGTGATTATCCACTTAGCAACATACTAATCTTAATTCATTATCATTCTCACGATAATGATCGATTAGGGACATTTAGAATAGCATTCCTTTTATCCTTATGGTTTTACTATCAAGTCACGTACTTGATGGCACAAGGAAGAACAAACTATTTATGGAGTTTTATCTTCATAAAATAATATTTCATAGAAATGAAATGCCTCTTTTATTAAATAAACCAAATGACAATTTATACATGATTGGGCTAGGGCATAAAACTAACATGGAGCTATTCTGTGAAGAGACACCTTCTAGCAAGATTGCGTTAAGAGCTGTTATATAACCCTAATAGGTGTATAGCAATTACGCTCTCATCGTATGCTGGTCGCGCGATCTATTTGTCTGTATGACGAGAGGATCGAGCATGATTACGTAAGTGTTAACTATGTTGCATGATAATATATGACACAAGTTCATTATCATGATTGTTATTAGTTCCATCATGATCCATGGCGAGTTAAGGTTTCGTCATGTGCGAGTGAGAGATGTTGGAAAAGTGATCCGCCCATGACTGGTGAATCGAACCAGTCGGTTAAGGTGTGAACCGGGACTGTGAACCGAGATCAATTGTTAAGCCCAAATTGAGTTAAGCCTGAAATGGGACCATAAGGCCCATGAAGGGCCTATAAATAGATAGAAGGGAGTAAAGGAAGTGGGGTGTGAAAAAGAGAGGAGAAAAAGAAAGGAAAGAAAAGAAGAAAGAAAAGGAAGGGAGAAAGAAGTGAGATGAGAAAGAGAAGAAGTGGAGGAAAAGAGAGAAAAAAGGGAGAAGGAAAGAAAGGAAGAAAAGAGAAGAAAAGAAAAGAAAAGGAAAAAGGAGGGAGGGAGAAAAATGTTTCTCCCCTCCCTCATCCTTCCCTCCATCTTCCTTCCTCCATCTCCTCGCACCGTGAATCGTCTGTCGATTGTGTCGATCCGCGTGGCATCTAGACTACGAACGAGTCGAGCACTCCCGTCGACTATCCGACCGTGGTTTGCTCGCGAGACCAACATCGAAACCTAGTCTTGCAGTTGATGCTATGCTTCCGCTGGAATCGAGGTAGGCAACTTGAACCGCCTTTTATATTGTTTATTTGTTAAATCAGTACTCGATTCCTCCAGTTTAATTAGTAGAGAATTTGAGAGCTAATACTCACTCCTTTAAAGTTAGTGTTGTGTTTGTTAAGTGTCAGATCAATATTTTCCTGGCATGTATAAGTTTCACTATCATCGTATTGTGTGCTTATAGTAGTGTAAATAAATAATTGTCCTGAGTTGTGATGATTAATTTGCTACAAATTACTATGAAGTAAATTAGTTACTTAGTTAGCGCCGATGAGCACACTGCTTGCTAATCTCGTTGGCAATACAAGATGGATGAATTTGTTTTTTGAACCTTTTTATCACTCTTTTACAAATTTGGAAAACTCAAGAACAATTAAACTAATCACCAAACAAATATAAGTGCAAATAAATAAAAGAAATTACTAGGGAAGAGAATAATCTGTTTAATTATAGTGGAAATTACACCCCATGTCATTTTTGGACATTTTAAGTTCACATATAAAATATAAGGTAATTATATCTACTGAAATGGAATAGTCACATTTTAAATTTCCTAAATACCACAATATTAATAGCTCTTGTTTTTTGTTTCTCTCTCCTCTCTCTTCTTTTTAATTCATCTATCTCTTTCTATTTCTCTCCTCTCTCTCTCCATGCATAACTTCTCTCTCTCATTTCTCTCTGCAAGGTCGTCCTCCTCCTCCTCGTCCCTTTCCCCAGTTCTCGTCCATGGTCTGACAAAAAAGAGTCAGGTGATTGTGTTTTTCTGCTCATCTATCTTCGTCTTCCTTGGTCTTTGTCTCTGTGTTTATCGCGTTTGGTGCGGCAAAGAGAGGAAGCATTTGAGATCTACGTGATGGAGCTTTAAGTGAAGGGCAGTGAAGTGACGTTGGAGCCGCGACTAGGAGAGCACAGCATGATATTTGCTCTGGATGTAAACGTTTTGGAAAAACTTTTTTTTTCTGAAAGCTACTACTACGTATGTAGTGTATACTATATGGTAACTACGGATATATGTATACTGTACTTTTGAACTGTTTTCAAAACCAATTTTGTGAGGCCGAAAGCCGATCTGGAGTGTTATTTCTTCATTAGGGATTCTTACCCCTTTTTCTTCTTTTGTCTATTTTGAAAACTATTTTCCAGGTGATATCTGTCATGACCCGTTTCCATATCATGACCAGCGTACGAGGCAGATCATCTATGAGAGCCCAACCCATCTCGCACAAGCCTCAGAGATTCAGAAATTCTACCAAAGGACTTATTTATCAAAACATTTCATATAAAACCATTTATAAGAAATCATATATATATAAGTATAAATATAAATATATGAATATAACAAAATACAAGTAAGTGAAATCCAGTACAAAATATGGAATCTCAGTAACCCAACTGTATCTCGGTGCAAAGCTCTAAAACAAAAGGAGTAGCCCGGCAAGAAGGGCACCACTAACCAAAATAACAGACGCCTCACTGAGCGGAGATGGCAAACAGTTGTTAAACCAAAAAAGTCAAATTGTAAATGAAAATAGGATAAACAAAGAAGAAAAAGGGAGGTCAGAACCCAGTGAAGGACAACACTCCAGATTTCATCATATGTGTCTCACAAAGACTGTTTTGAAAATAGTTCAAAAATACAACACACAGGTATATAATAAAATAGACATACATATACACACTACATACGTAGTAGAGTTTCAAAGGAATGTTTCAAAAATATTTGCAAACAAAGCAAACACATGCAACCAGAAAACAGAGTATACGTAATATCAGAAAACTTGGAGTCAAAAAAAAAGTATAAACGATATGGGACCAACAATAACCATGGAAGGTTTGCGACACTCCACTAACTATACAATAACCGTGGACTCCGGCACCAACTAAAACATATCATGTATCAGGCTTTGACACATGGCTACCAGCAACCCTGGTAGCTGGGTAATATCAGAGCATTGGTATACTAAAGGCCACGTACCTCGTAGCTAGACGTCTCATACCAAAAATAAAACCATACTAATATAGTACCAAAAGCATAAGCATGCATATCAGAATCAAAAATAGAGAGAAGATATATAATAAGTATATATCAAGTTCAAAAACAGATACTAATTAATAACACGTAACCAGTTATTAAATTAGTCGATTCTTAGATTAGTCCGTTTACAAAATATATGCTAAGCATATAAAAAACATATACAGTTTCTAGACACAATCTATGTATTTGAAACTGTCATTCACTCAACTTGATGTACTAGCAAAACAATCAGGCACCACTGACGGACGGCTGATCTCTCTAGTAAGAACACAAAGTTGAAACAAATATATCGGAAACAAAAACATATCAGAAACAAAGTGAACGAGACACTAGTATTGTAGCTGTACCAAAATGCGTGCACCTGCATATGCAAAACGAATGCCCAAATAAAAACCAACACATCCCCATCCTCAAATACTCTAGATCAATCTTCCAAATGCCAAATATCATATTTAGTCTTCAATGGCAAATTACCCAATTAGTCTAACTTTTGATTCAATTGACAAAAATCGAATTCAAATACTTACAGAGGTAGATCTCAACCTTAATAGCATGAATCTATTATTAGATCATCAAAAACAACTCAAAATCCTCAAAGAAATCCACAAAATTTGTCCAAACCTAGACCCGTATACTCAACTCGGCAAATCTGTAAATCCCAAGTATAAATCAAGTATTTCAAACTCTAATCTATCAATATATACTAAACACAACTCCAAGTTCAACAAAGAAATCATCAAAATCCGAAACCCTAGTTCCAAACGGACTCAACTCGTCCAACACCAAAAACTTAAAAACCAAAACTAAAATCCTACTATTCCGACATCCAACATCCAAGATCTAACAACAAACATTTGTTCTAATAGAAAGGGAAGGATCTGGACAAATCTCAAATTTTGGGTACAAACCCCAAATGAGTAAATCATGAATCAAAATGATGAAACAAGAGATTAAGGAGTGAATCTTACCTCAGAAACCGAAGTGGAAACAAGGAGAAGTAAATGAGACAGAGAGAATTTAATAAGGAAGTAATTTTTGTGGTTGAAGTGAGTTATGACCGAAGGAAAGGCTGGTGGGGGTATTTATAGACTCACAAAGCTGACAAGTTGCGTTTCACGCAAAGTCGCCAAAATATACCCATCTAAGCGCACAGTACACCTTATACACACGTAGAATCGTGCTCTACGTAGGTAGCATCTCATACAACGTGCGTAGACTGTAGATCTGGGAACCCTCCATTCTCAGATCCACAATCTACGTATGTTCCACACCATAATGTGTGCGTAGAAAGCTTGTGTGTCCATGGTCCACACCCAACTGATGATCAACACACATAGGAGCTCTACAACGCACACAGACGGACCTAAGCACGTTCACGATCAACTCAAGTCACGTCTACATGCGTAACACCCTATCCAACGCACGTATCTCACACACGCATCCTTACATCAAAATGCATTCCAAACTCAAAGATCAACATTCCAACTCCAAATCACTTTGGAATACTACTAGATTCCGGTTAGAACAAGCGGAATATTATAATATCTTTTGATGTTTAGCAACTGTTCGACACCTCGATCCCAGTGAGACATTCTTGATAGTAGTGAGTGCCCCTTATCCGGGCTCTACTTTTTTTTTGTTATTAAAACTCCATATCGGGTTGCTGTTGTATTGTTAGGCTGTATTTTGTATTTTGAATATTGATTTTACTTATAACGGTTTTACATTTAACTCGATATTAATCTGTTATATTTATATTGTTTCTTATATAATATTTCATATATATTTTCAGCATAAAACGTTTTATATTTATCGAATGCTTCGATAAATGCATAATTTAGGGTAGAATGTCAATATCTCTAAGGTTTGTACGAGATGGGTTGAGCCTCTGGTTCGGTCTGTCTTGTACGCCAGTTATGGTCCGAAAACAGGTCGTGACAGTGATTTACTTGTTTTGTGCTCATAATTTTACTAAGAAATAAAGAAATTGTTGAATCAATGGTGGTTAACATTTATATCCCTTTGTGTTTTGATGATGAACAAAATTGGGTTTTGATTCTTAATCATTTTGTCACTCACGTTGTAAGATAACTCGAGTAAAAGAATCAACAACTCAAGTAAGAAAGATACCTAGAAGCTGCGGATCAAGTGTTAAAACTCAAGTAAGAACATGCATAACTCGAGTTGTTCAAATGTCATATAACTAGAGTTAAATAAAGAGTAAATCGAGTCAAATGAAGGATAAACCAAGTTAAAATCATGCTAACTCAAGTTAAATAGTCTGAAGAAACTTTAACTCGAGTAAACATTTGTATAACTCGAGTTAGAGCTTGGAGACAAAGCCTTACACAACCAATAATCAAATGTCGATGTTCCAATAGTCAGAAAACATGGATAACTCGAGTAAGTATGAAAAATAACTCGAGTTACACATTTCAGAGGTCATGTTCTACAAAGGATAACTCGAGTAAGAGGAAAAATTAACTTGAATTAAAGGCTACGTCAGAACATTAAATGAAGCAAGAGTTTGTAAAAGTTTAATCTTGCACTCATTGAAGCAAGAGTTTGTAAATGTTTAATCTTGGACTATTTGAAGCAAGAAACATAGTGGATTCAAAATCTCAATGGAAAACTTGAGGAGTGGACGTAGGGTAAAAAGGTCGAACCACGATAAATTTTGGTTTTGATTTCTTTATCTCTTCTCTTTTTATATTTATTGTTTGTGTGAATTGGATAAATTGTTCTTACTTTACTTTTGCTTATCTTGAATATTTTGACAATTGCAAAAATATTTTTAAACAAGTTTTAAAAGTTAAAAATCCAATTCACTCCCCCCTCTTGAATTGTCATTTCGGGTCAATAGAAATAATTAAAATATCTTTTAAAATTCTTTTTGACTGGTACTCATTTTGATTGGTATTTGTTCTCTGTTTGTTCTCTTTTTATTATTTTATTAGTTTGTACTCGTGTTATTCTTGGTCTATACTCATTTTCATTGGTCAAAAAAAGTGTGGTCAACACGCGGTCAACTTTCGACAGGCAAACTGTGATATTTTTTAATATTTTATTGCGTGTTGCTATTTTTGGCATATTTTAGACATGTTTTTGCATTTGTAAATGTCGTATTTTTTGTTGTCTATTTGTGTGCATATCCCATTATATAGTAGAAGAAAAAAAATTAATATCTATATTTTCCATACTGAAAAAAAAAATAAACAAGTTTAATTTACTTTGGTTGTTTATGTTTAGTTTCTGTCAATAGCCTCAGTACATAAGTTTTCTTTTTGTTTTTCTGGTAAGTTCAGTAAATGCGTATTAACTTATAAATGAGATTAATTTTGTATATTTGGTATAAAATGAATATAAATTTTAGTTTATTTGCAAATGAAATGAATTGTTTGATATAATATATACTAGAATTTTGATTCTATTATCTGCAAATGAATTTTTTGTTTGGTGTGACTTATAAATTAGAATTATATGTGCATTGTGACTAAAATACTCTTACATTTATAATACTAATCAAAATTAGAATTGATTATTTATATAATTTTTTAATATAGATTAAATATTTAATTATTTAATATAAATTTAATATTAAATAATTAAATTTTGTTAGAGGGAGAGAGTGAGAGAGAGAGACAGAGGAGAAACAAAGAAAAAATACGTCTATAGGTTTTGTAAAAAATACATGATAATTTTATCAATAAGAATAAATAGCATAAATAAAATTATCCAAAAGAAAAATTACTTAAAATTCATTTGTAAATTATATATATATAACTTAAATTTACAAATGAATAATTGTATCTTAGTTCTAATTTTTTTTATTTGTAATTCTTTGATTTGAGTTTTTTTAAAACAACTAAACTAAACATTCGAATTTGGATTGACAAATAAATTTCATAAAATTATAAGAATTCATTTATACTAAATCCTGTATAAAGATGTTTAAGAAATTATGTCACAGTCTCCCTAATCCAACCTTAAACTCGCTAAAAAATAATCATTGCATCCCTTTTGTAAGACGGCATTAAGCGCGTTAATGGGACGCCATCAAAATGGAGTGTAAAATGGGTTCAATATCGTACACGTCGGATTAAGTGTACCCATGTCATCGATAGTGTCAACGTGTTTTTCCCGCCCAAATCGCAGGAAAAATCCATCCCAAAGCGCACGAAAAATACCTCTCAAAAGGACATCTCCTATGACTAATATACCGAAACCCTAAAATTACTTCAAAATGACGTTATATAATTATATAAAATATTTTTATCAATCTTTCATGGTAAAATCATGTATAATATAATTTTTCCCCCTTGTATAAGTTTGCTTACTAAAAAAGTGCAATGTCTTTTTTTTTTGTCAATGTAATGTCTTATTATATAATAGAAAAAAACAATTATTTCATTAATTTATTTTATTAAATCACCAATATTCACGTTGGAAAATTTCTCCATATCAAGTGTACTTAGGGGTTTAATCTACGATATGAGTTTTTAATGTACTTAACTTTGACTTATTAAAAAGGTTTCCATTTTGATCACGATTTTGAGTTTGGTTTGAGCTATATTTTTACGAGTTTTGGTTGTACTTGAACTTAGTTTGTTATAGGCTTGTATATTTTAACTCGAATTTGGCTTATTAAAAGTTCTATGTAAGTTATCACAAGCTTGTTTGTATTTCATTTAATAAAGAAACAAGTCAAATTTGTTTAATAAATAAAATTTTAAGTTAATTATCCATTAAGTTAAGAGAAATTCTCCATGTACCCATGTATATATATATATATATATATCCAAACACAATATTAATAAAGTCTATCATTGAGTTTGTTCACAAACTGTCTGTTGATTTTATTGCCAAGCTTGTTTATAAACTTTCGAACGAGTTTTATACTATTCAAGTTTAGTTCATTTGCATTTTGAAATTAACAAATTATTCAAACTTGACTTGTTTCTATATCAACTTATAGACAAACGAGCACTTATCGAATCAAATATCGAGTGGCTCATGAACAGCTTCACTCGTTTACACACTTTACTATGCCAATCGCCTGGCAAAAAAAATGTGTACCAAATCTCAAAAACGACAAGCTTCCTGGCAAGGTGCAACTACGTACAAAAATTGACATTCCCTTTTAACACGACGAATAAGAATAAAAGTCTCTCCATTTCGTTATCATGTTCCAATTAACCAAATAGGATTTTGATTAGGTGGGATAGGATTTCGATTTGGTGGAACGTAGCATCTTCGTGATGCCTAAAGTCTACAAATAGCATCGCAATTCTTTTGAAGCGCCAGTGAGACGAGAATTAGCAATGCTGAAAACAACACCCCAGCAGCCACAGCACCAAAATTCGTAGACAAGTGGATACACTTTGACCACCAGTCGTTATTCTGGAATTTGATTCTCTCTCCGTCTCTCTCACACTAACCAAGCACCATGTAAATGCAACATAATCAATTCCAAAACATACAAACATAATCACTCCAAGAACACCATCAATCATGTCCAATCTTCATTTCTTACTTGTTCTCTCACTAATTCTGTCAATCCCTACAACTTCATCTTCTTTATCATCTCCAATTACTGCCACCACCAACACATCATCATGTCCTATGGACCTCACTTATGTCCTGAGAATTCCATGGAACAGAACACTATGCCAGAACTACAACCCACCTCAAATCGCCGCCGACAACACCGAAAACGACGTCACCCCAAAGGAACCATGTTGCAGAACCCTTCTCTCCCTCTTTGGTATTGGTCTTGCTCAGCATCTTAAAGAAACTTCTCTCTTTAGACTCCCAAATTTGTCAACTTCTGTTTCTTGTCTCCAAGATTTCCAGTCAAAGCTCACATCTTTATCTCTTGTTAATCATCTTGTGTCTTCTTGTTCAGCCCTTTACGGTTTGCTATTAATAACAACATTTGTGCCCATATCCAGACATCACAGGACTGGGTTAATAAGCTTGGGACCTCCACTCCTCTTGACTCTGCTTGTAAGCCTGATTTGACTGATCTTTCAGCTTGTGATAGTTGTGTTTCTGCGGGTTTAAAGTTAAATCCACTTTGATGTCATTTGATGGGAACCAAAGTCATGTTACTAATTGTTTTTATTTCGCTGTTCTTTATGCTGCTGGTGTTGTTAATGAGTTTGGACCTGAAAGTAATGGTGCTGCTACTTGTATACTTGGTTTAGATTTGGATTCCAATGTTGGTTCTTCAAGTGGTAGTCATTCCGGTCTTGTATTTGGTTTGACTGGTGCTGCTGTTGCGACTTTAGTTATGTCTAGTTTGTTAGGGTTGTATTTTTGGTATGATAAGAAAAGGAGGAAGAGAAGTTCAGGGTTTAGTTTTCATTTGGAGGAACAGGAGTCTAGGCCTAGGTTGAGGCCGAATACTGGGTCAATTTGGTTCAACATTCAGGATCTTGAGAAAGCAACAGATAATTTTGCAGAAGAACTTTATTGGGAGGGAAGGGTTTGGTCTTGTTTTCAAGGGGGTTTTATCAGATGGGACTTCAGTAGCTATTAAACGGATTATAGAATCTGATTTTCAGGGTGATGCCGAATTCTGCAATGAAGTTGAGATCATTAGCAATTTGAAGCACCGGAATCT
>CAODLS010839411.1:0-21510 GCA_948243855.1 Flueggea neowawraea
ATGGATTCATGCATGAAAGAGATGTTAAATCCAAGAAAGAGTTGTGATCTTACCTCTTAAAATGGTTATGGATGATGGACGAACTAAGCCCTGCAGTCCCGGATGATTTGAGAGAGTTTAGAGTGAGTTGAGAGTGTAGAAAATGAGGAAATCGTGTTTGTCCGACGCTTTAAAGGAGTCTAAAACACACCTCACGTACGTCAATCTATGTCTCACGTACGTCAGGGTACCCTCACGTACGTGTATTGACATCTCACGTACGTTATCGGGGCTCAAAATCAATTATGGACACGCCAGGCCCGACCTCACGTAAATCACTGTTCATCTCACGTACGTGAATCATTATGGAAACCCAACACACCTACGTCAATTGTTAAAAAACACGTATGCTGCAAAAACAGTGTCTAACGTACGTTAAAGTCAGTCTTACGTACGCTAGCCTTTCATAACGTGCGTTACATCCACGACTACGCACGTTATGCACATTAAGCTTTCATAACGTGGGTTACTCCTAAGGCTATGCACATTAAATGCCTTATTTCCTCTTTCTTGACTTCTCTTGTTACCAAACTCATTCCAGATCATTTCTAACACTTAACAACATCCAACCTAACATGATTACATCATTTCCCATCCATTGGTATTCCCCAAAAGTCCTCCATATCATATTCGAAAACTATAGGGATCATAATTGGAAAGTACGGGATATTACAAGATAGGGTTAGGAAAGGCTTGGGTAGGGCCTGACATCATTTTTTTAATCAGGGATGTGAAACAACGTCATTTCGCCCCCATTGACTTATTTTTTTTTTGTAACCACATGGCGAAACATCATTTTTTTAATCAGTGCTGTGAAACAACATCATTTCGCCCCACTGACTTATTTTTTTTGTAACCACAAGGCGAAACAACGTCATTTCGCCCTTTGGTTTAAAAAAAACCATCTTCTTCGTTCACCTCTGTAACTCATTCATCTTTGATTCTCCATGCCTCCTCTTGTCTTCAAAACCTTAAACCCAGGCAGCAGGGACCCGGTTCTCGCTAACCCTAATCGTTTATGTTGATGTGCTTGGTTCCTTGGTGGAATTATAGGATAATTTTTTGTTATTTTCACTGTAGGACATCAATTTGTTTGTAGTACTTGCCATCGTTGCATAGACAAGGTTGGTTGAGATGGTGCATTGCATCCCCTCTGTATGAGTATTGCAGGTACCATCCCATCCATTACGAAGAACAACCAATACCTTTCTTCCAATGTACCCCAATTGGTTGACCATGAATGCTTCCGAAATAGGCTTCCAAGAAATAAAAGTTTATGGTGGTTAGGTTAATTACATAGCTTATATGGATACATGAATGTATCCATATAAGCAAAAAAGAAACACAGTATACTGCAACGAGATACAATCCTCTATGTATAAAAACTTGCCCTGCAAAGATTGGTAGAGACATTGCCAAGAGACACCTCACATCGGCGTTACATGTCGCTTCAAAGAAACAAATGTAAAGTGGTCAGGTCATTACACATAATCTGATATTTCATAGGGTTGAGAGATGTAGACTCTTGGTGGAAATTTGTTATATTTATGAATGGGAATGATGTATTTCATGTTAGTTTTGTGCCCTAATCCAATCATTGATATATATTGTCATTACATTTATTATTTAATAAAGAGGCATTTCATTTCATATCTATGAAATATTATATTGTTTTATGATGATAAAACATCCATGAATAGTTTATTCTTCCTTATGCCATTGAGTGTGACTTAATAGTAAAACCATAAGGTAAAAGGAATAATATTCTAAATGTCCCTAATCGATTGTTATCACGGGAATGTTAACAAGCCAAGGTTAGTATGTTGTTAAGTGGATAATCACGTTTTACTGATTATGGGTATGAGATATCACTTAGAACATATATACATATTAGGGAACATGTATTCGACTTGTCTGCTATGAAAGCACTTCATGGATCAATGTAACAAGTAGCTTTCATGCAGTGGTGATGCTTGAGTCCTATGATTGAAACTCACAATCGACTCCTACATGAGGAATCACATATTTTCACTTGGTCAAATGTCATCTATAATAGGATGACAATGAATGCCATGATTGCATATATCATGAATCTTGTAGAGGAGTGATAGTGAGAGTGATGGATTTGGTACTCTTATGAAGAGTGATATCTTTAGGCCACTTGATGAGTAGGATTGATGGAATGTATGCATACTCAAATGAATTAATAAAGGGTTATCAATGTGATTTGTTATATCAATTTATTTGGTGTCAAGAAACACATTAAGCAATGTAAGATTGACATATGACCATGCCTTATGCTTAATTTATGTATCGTAAGACAAAAGGACTAAATATCAAACTGTGAAAGGTTAACTCTGATCACCTATACCACTCAATTTTGGGTTGCAAAAATGTATTACTAGAGACCGCTTATGGACTTTGGGCCCAAGTTTTGGTTGCCAATTTCGAGTGGGCCTATTGAGTCATACACTAGAACGATTTGGATTGGCTTACAAATATTCTCTCTTGAGGTAATTGAATTATTGAGATGATTAATTTGATTAATCATTGACAATTCAGGGTTTAATTATTAAATATGATTTAAGAAATTATCCATTAATGTAATGAACTTTTAATATAATTCACTTATTAATATTGTTTTGGGTTTATTTATGTGTGACATAAATTCGGTCCATAGATATTAATAATAGAGTGATTTATTTAATCATAATGTATCATGAAATTAAAAGCCCAACAAACATTAAGAAAGCCTTAAAAATTTGGCACACCTACTTATTGGATTAGGAATCCATTTACTTGTTGGATAAGAGATAGAAAGCCTAGCTCACATAGGGCTATGGGTTTGGTGTGTTGGCCAAATTCCATCTCTTATTTTTAGGAGTGAATGCCAAATTTTTCCTTCTATATTTTAGGAGAGTGTGCTGAATTTTAAAGAAGGTTTAACTAACTAGGAATCCTTATTCTTGTAGGATAAGAATTAGGTAAACCCTAGAGTTCCTTTTTAGGGTTTCTATGTGCCTATAAATAGGAGTCCCATTCTTATATTTGGCGATGGCTTGGACGAATTTGTGAATGTCACTTATAAAGAGAGAAAATTATTTGTGAGAATTAGAATATAGATTCTAAGTGCTAGTACACTCCACCAATCCAAAAGAGCTTCGTCTGTGTGGATACCATTAGACACATTTGCGCAAAGGCAATGTGAGGATTTTTTATTCGACCTTGAATACTAAAAGCTACATCAACACTCCATTCGTTCATACAATTGAGGTTTGGTTTTAAGGTAAAACCCCTAGCCCTAATCGTGTATGTTGATGTGCATAGATCCTTGGTGGAATTCTTTTTTATTATTTTGTTGCGTTATCATTGTATGAATGTCATATTTTAGTTAAGAATTCCAAAAAGGACAACCACATGGGTTCCCAACTCCGTAGTGAGAAATGATAAGTATCATCGGAGCAATAATAAGTGGAAACACAGGGACTCTTAATTCGCTGACTTGTTTGTAGCACCCAAAAATAAGAGACAAGTTTTAAAAAGAAAAAAAAAACAAAGCAAAATAAATAAAGAAAGCACTTGCTAATGTAAAGTGAATGAATGAGGCCAATTTTGCTCCAAAACAAAGGGGATTGTTATTTGAATTTAGACATAGGGGAGATAAGCCTCATATATGCCAATGGACTAGGGTATTTGATAGATAAACTCTCGGGTTTGCCATTTATAAATTCCAAGATTTGTTGTTTGTAAATAATGAGTAGCATTGCTTTCCTCTCTTGATCATTTTACTTGTATACTAGCATACTGTAAAAATACTATTGCCTCTTTGATTTGATTTGTATTCTTGCCTTGGAATTGGAATTGAAATTGGTTTGCTTGGAGATGAGAATTTGATTATCATCATCGTATAAATTATGTTTTTGTGATGAAATTTATATAATGTTTGTGATGTTTGTATGATGAGATAAATTGCAGAAAATGAGTTGAAAAAGATGGAAAATGATTTAAAAAGGAAAGGCCCCAAGTAAAGGCATGAAAAGATGACGAAATGAAGATTTCGTGAAGGAAATGGGTGTCATGGCTGTGGTTGTTAACCAATTTTGGTTAACATGGTAATTCCTTCTAAGTTTTGATAATTTTAACAAAACATGTGAAAAAGTTAAGCAAGCCACTTTGTACATGCTTCTAAGCATGTTGCAGTATGATCAATGCACGCTCTAAAGGATGCAAGTCATGTTGATCATATTCAAGAAATTCTGGGTTTTTCCAGAAGTATCACAAGTCATGTAGCTATGGATACGAGTCACATAAACGATGCTCACTTAGGAAACATAATGATTTTGAATCATACAAGGTGATTTGCACATGGTCCAAGTCACGTTATGAGAATGATGAACTCTCTAGATTGATTGCACAAGCAAACAAGTCAAGTTGTGAGATATGCAAGTCACGTTGATGGGATTTGTATCAGACCTGAAGTTGACTTGCAAGGCAACATCAATGGACTTTGTAATTCATCACAAGTCGCGTAAAGAAATAAAGGAGTCACCTTTGGAGAAATCTATCTATGCACGTTACAATGCGAGCAAGTCACGTAAATGGGTGTGATGTCAGCATCTGACATAAACGCGCCTCGGGATTTAAAATTTGAATATTCTCTGACATATGGTACAATGTTACCTGAAGAATCAAAGGTGTGATCTTTAAAGATCGACAACACGCGTAGAGGTTTGAAGTGGTTATGATCAATGCACACTAAAGCTTGATGAAAGCACATTGCAAGTTTGCAAGTCACGTTCTGATATAAAAATTTCTAGGTGACTGCGACTGATACAAATACAAAGCACATTGTAAAGATGCAAGTCACATTACTCTAAGTGACATTTGAGGCAGTAGCTATCAATATTTATACAAGACAAGTAGAAAAGGAACAAGTCGTGCATCATTCTTATGGCACATATACAGCGCACGTTGCACACTAGTTTATGCACATTGTACCTGCTGATGTCATTCGAATCAAAATTTCTCTTTCATCTCTCAACGAATATATTCTATCTCTTAATGGCTACTTGAGTTTGGAAGGATATAAATACTTCATGGGACTTAGTAAAAGGTTTGGACAACTCTTGAGCATTCTTTCCTACAACATCCAAGCATTAAAGCCTTTATTTTGCTTATTCCATTGATACAAGTCCTTTGTTCTTGAATTTTCTATTATCATAGCTTGTATCACTAGTTTAATCATTCTGGTGAGTGTTAGTTAATCATCTTTGTAAGAGTGATTGTGAGAGGGATCAAAGGTAGATCCTTAGGGTGGTTTTTATTCTTGAATCGGAATCAAGAAAGTTGTAAGATTTCTCACTTGTCTTGAAAGTGAAGTTTTAATCTATGTGAAGATTGTTAGTGGAAATCCTAAGTGGTGATACTAAGGGAGTGGATGTAGGTGTCAAGTTGGCCGAACCACTATAAATTCTTGGTGTTCTTATATACTTGCAATTTACTTTGGAAGAAAATTTCAAAACTACTCATACCACACTATTCAAACCCCCTTCTAGTGTGGTTATTAACTCTAAAATTAGTATCAGAGCTTGAGCTCTTATCTGAAGTGGCTTAACATCCGAAGAGTCAAAGATCCATGATGGCTTTGAATGTAGGAACACACGTGAAGGTTATGCAGTAAATCGTCCTCCTTTCTTCCATGGCTCTAACTTCACTTTATGGATGAAAAAGTTGACTACCTTCATTCAATCCTTTGATATTGAGATATGGAAGGTAATTGTGCTAGGTCCTAAAATTCCTAAGAAAGAAGACGGTTCTCTTAAGGATTATAAAGAATTTACTGATGATGATTGGAAGAAAGTCCACTCAAACTCAAAGGCAACTCAACTTTTGTATTGTGCCTTGAATCCGGAAGAGCACAACATAATCTTGTGAGAATGCTAAGGAGATATGGGAAATGTTGGAGGTGACTCATGAAGGAACTACTCAAGTCAAGAAGACAAATATTAATATGATGTTTCATGACTATGAGTTGTTCTCAATGAAGGAAGGAGAACGCATCATTAGCATGCTTGATCGATTATTTGAAATCACCAATGGTTTTGCTTCTATTGGAAGACCAATTTTTAGTAGTGATAAGGTGAAAAAGATCTTGAGGTCACTACCAAAGAAATGGGATGCAAAAGTTACAACTATTATGGAATCAAAGGATTTGAACAAGATTGATTTGAGTGATTTAATCAGTTCTCTCATCAAATATGAGATTTTATTGAAAAACAGAAACTCCAAAGTCAAGCCAAAAGAAAATAATTTAGCTTTTAAGGCTAAAGAAGTAATTAGTGATGAAGAAGAAGGAGATGAAGATTATGAGGAAGATGAAGAACTTTCTCTTTATTCAAAGAACATAAGAAGATTTAAATCCTTATTGCAAAGACGGAAGAGGGATATGAAGAAGGGAACTAGAGATGACTACAAGAACAACACATCCTATAAGAAGAGTGATGATTCTTGATACAAATGTGGAAAACTCGATCACTATGGTAAGGATTGCAGAGTTTTCACTTCAAGATCACAATTTGAGAGGAGCAAGAATAATGAAGTCCTTGTTGCTACTTGTAGTGATGAGAAAGATGATGATGAGGTCAAGGAGGAAGTCAACCACGCTCTTATGGCTCAAAGATCCTACTCAATTGATGAGGAGGATAATGAGGTAAACAAATATTCTCACAAAGAACTTGTTGATGCATTTGAATATTTGAATAATGACTTTGAAAAGATTTTCAAGATTAATAACATTTTGAAAAAGAAAAATGCATCTTTGGAAATTGAAAATGAGATTGTAGTTAATCAAATCAAAGAGCTTAAAAATATCTCCAAAGATCATTCATCTTGTTTAGTTTAGCATCAAAAGTTGAAAGATGAAATTGATAGAATTCAAAAATAATTTTCATATGTTACCAACAATTTTTCATGTGGAAATGAAAAGTTTGAGAGATTGCTTTCATTACAAGGATTTTCATTGTCCAAACATGGTTTAGGTTATGATCCCTTTGATAATGATTCATCCTTGTAAAACAAGTTTTCAAACAAAAATGGAAATAATTCGTTGAACTTGAAATGACCCAAATGTACTAGATGCTTGAAAGTTGGACATAGTGCATTTTCTTGTTTAAGTTAAAAAAGGAATATAAATGTGAAGAAGATGTGGATTCGGATTCCTAAGGGAATCATTCTTCCAAACTTGGTTCATATGACTAACACAAAAGGACCCAAAGTTACTTGGGTACCAATGAAATCAACAAAAATTGATTTTATAGGTATAACTCAAGAATATAGTATCTTCTAGCATGTGGTACATAGATAGTGGATGCTCAAGGCATATGAGTGGAGATAAAAGTCTATTTGTTGAAGTTAAAATGAAGAATCATGGACATGTTACATTTGGTGACAACAACAAAGGTAAGATCATTAGTATTGGTAAAGTGGGTAAGGAACATTTGCCAACCATTGATAATGTTTAATTACTTGATGGTTTACAACATAATTTATTACGTGTCTCTCAATTATGTGATATGGATTATGATGTGAGATTTGAATCATCACATTGCACAGTTTTAAAACATGACAAAGTTGCATTTGTTGGTTTTAGGCATTGAAACATTTTTGTTGTGAATTTGCATGATGCATCTTCTTTTAATAAAAAATGTTTGATGTCCTTAGATGAAAATGCAATTTTGTGGCATAGAAGACTAGGTAATATACCATTGCCTTTCATTTCAAAGCTTGATAAAAATGATGATATTAGAGGTTTAACCAAACTTCATTTTTCAAAAGAGCAATTGTGTGAACCATGCATTAGAGGTAAATATGCTAGATGTTCTTTTAAAGCAAAGAAAGAGATTTCTACATCTAGGGTGCTAGAACTTATTCATATGGATTTGATTGGACCATCTAGACATGTTAGCTTAGGTGATAAATTGTATACCTTGGTGATTGTTGATGATCTCTCAAGATTCACATGGGTTAGATTCCTTACAAATAAAAGTAATACCTTTAATGAATTTGCTAAGTGGTGTAGAGTGGTTTGAAATAAAAAGGACAAGTCTATCATTACCATTATAACCGATCATGGAGGAGAATTTGAGTCCAAACCTTTTGAAGATTGGTGTGACAAACTTGGCATAGAACATAACTTTTGGCACCAAGAACTCCACAACAAAATGGTGTAATGGAAAGGAAAAATAGATCATTGGCTGAAATGTGTAGAACAATGCTAAATGAGTATGATCTACCAAAATACTTTTGGGCTGAAGCTATGAACACCACTTGCTACATCATCAATTGAGTTCATCTAAGAATGGACCAAATGAAAACTCCATATGAAATATGGAAAGGTAAAAAAATCTAATATTTCTTATTTTCATCCATTTTGTTGCAAAGTATTTATATTGAATAATAACAAAAATAACTTAAGAAAATTTGATGCTAAATTGGATGTATGAATTTTCCTTCGTTACTCCACTAATAGCAAAACATATAGGGTGTTTAACTGTAGAACAAGAGTTGTTGAGGAATCTATTCATGTTAAACATGATGATATGATCTCACCCCCGGGAAAGGTAGTTGTTGATGATGATGTAGGTAATGATGATCATGGCATACAAAAAGGCTTGGAGGAGCTAAACATCACGAAAGAATCAACCAAAAATGATGAAGATGCATCTACTTCACTTCCAAAGGATTGGCCAAGAGAAAAATATCATCCAATAGAGTAAGTAATTGGAAACATTGGAGAAGAAATTCAAACTACAAGAGCTTTTAATGAGTTTCAAAGCAATTATGCATACATCTCCATTGATGAACCAAAGAATACATAAGAAGCTTTAGAAGATGAATGTTGGGTTCAAGCTATGCAAGAATAACTCAGTCAATTCAAGAGAAATAAAGTGTGGGAATTAGTTTCAGCTCCTAAAGGAAATACTATCATTGGAACAAAATGGGTTCATAAGATCAAATTGGATTAAAATGGACAACCGGTAAAAAATAAGTCAAGGTTAGTAGCTCAAGGTTTCAACTAAGAAGAAGGTCTTAACTATGAATAAATGTTTACTTCGGTTGCAAGACTTGAAGCAATTTAAATCCTATGTGCTTTAACCTCACACAAGAAGATCAAAATCTTTCAAATGGATGTGAAGAGTGCCTTTCTAAATGGGTCATCCAAGAAGAAGTTTATGTAAGACAACCTCCAGGTTTTGAGGATCATGAACATCCCAACCATGTTTTCAAACTCAACAAAGCTTTATATGGATTGAAACAAGTACCAATGGCATGATATGAGAGGTTAAGTACTTTTTTAATTCAAAATGGCTATAAAATGGGTCATGTTGATAACACTCTCTTTATTAAGAAAAATAATGATGATATGCTTATTTTCCAAATATATGTTGATGATATTATATTTGGTGCAACTAATTATTTTATGTGCAAAGAGTTTTGTAATCTTATGAAGGGTGAGTTTGAAATGAGCATGATGGGGGAGCTTACTTTCTTCCTTGGACTACAAATCAAACAACCTGAGGAGGGTATTTTCATTCATCAATTAAAATACACCAAGGAGTTATTGAAAAGGTTCAAAATGAATGGAAGCAAAGAAGTGTCAACCCCAATGTCATCTATAATAAAACTTGATAAAGATGATGAAGGAAAACTAGTGGATCAAAAGTTTTATATAGGTATGATTGTATCCCTACTTTACTTAATCTCTAGACCCAATATTATGTTTTCTACTTGCCTATATGCTCGTTTTCAATCAAATCCTAAGGAATCACAGTTGATTGCATGCAAAAGAATTTTTTGCTATTTGATTGGCTCTATTGGTTTAGGTTTGTGGTATGCATCATGTTTACATTTTGACTTGATTGCATATAGTGATGCTGATTTAGGTGGTTGCAAATTGGATAGAAAGAGGAGCACTAGTGGTACATGTCATTTCGTAGGTGCATGTTTAATTTTTTGGGCAAGCAACAAGCAAACAAGTGTTGCTACTTCAGCGACCAAATCAGAATATGTGGCTACGGGAAGCTCTTGTGCTCAAGCTTTATGGATTAAAAACCAGTTGTTTGATTATGGTATTGTTCTTAAGAATGTTCCAATCTCATGTGACAATACAAGTGCTATAAATTTAAGCAAAAATCCTATTTTACATAGTAGAACAAAGCATATAGAAATTAGACATCATTTTCTGCGTGATCATGTGCAAAGAGGTGATATTTGTTTGCAATTTGTAAGAACAAATGACCACTTGGCAGACATTTTTACAAAAACTTTGAGTGAAGAGGGTTTCAATTTTATTCGATTTCATTTGGGCATGTGTAATGTGAATGATTTGTGTTTGTATTGTGTCTTTATTATATATTTTTATGCATTCATATGCACTCATTCATACACTTATATCAAAGTGATCTATGTGCCAAATGAATTCAATAAGATTGGCAGGTTCAAAGTTGCTAAGTGTTGGTATTTGGGTTCCTACTACGTGAGTTATATGGGATGCTATGCACATTGTCGTCGTGTGGGTTATCACATGATATATCTGTTTTGCAGTCAAAGAACATTGTAAAAGGTTCTATGTACGTTGATCATCTCTAGGTTAAATATAGAGTTAAGGTACGCACATTGTACCATGTGGTATGCGCGTTGATCATCAACGATGAACACTGGAGATTCTATGGGTTTATGTAGCTGCATTGTATGGAGTGCAATGCACATTGTCGAAAATAAACAAAATTATAAGTCTCAGGTATGATGTCTCTAAGCGAGTTGTATGGGGCTTAAAACACATTGTATAAGATGCAGTGTTACTGGTTTTGGAGAACATATGTCTACAGACTTAGAAGGATGTACAAGATACGTTGATAGATTCATGAATGAACATATGCTCGTTGTATCAGATAGAGGGGTACGTTGATGGTTTTCTCGTAATATCTTATGTGCCTAGATCCTGTTGCTATGGACGTTGAGTTCATGTCTACGCTCTTTGTGTGACATGCTAAATATGCTAGTCTTCACAAACTTCAATTAACATACGTGGCATGCAATACAAGTCGCGTAGACCATTTTTCCCAATTTTAAAACTGAAATTTTCAATTTTCCTCCCTCTCAATTGTGAAACTCAAATTCCTAATTTCCCCTACGACTGTCAATTCTCTCAAAATCCGAACTCACATCACTTACCCAAGTCATTTCAAAGACTCAAAAACACTCTCGAACACTCAAATCCTCTCACCCTCTTGCATTTCTCAACTGCCACCAAGTCCTAACTCACATTAAACCAATCTATCACTCATATTCTATGGAACCAAAAAATAAATCAAAAACTCAGGCTAAGAAAATTGTTAAGCCATAAAAGCAATGGACAAGGGTGATGCTTCCATGAGCTTGAAACGACCAACAAGCTCCCGAGAAAAAAAAATATTCACAAAGTCAGGTAACCATGTTTCTTCTCTTTCTAAGAAGTCTAAGAAACATAAGGCTAGTGGAGTAGAAGAGGAATCTAGAAGTGTTGGTAGGTTTGTTGATGATATGGATGCCAAGTTGTTTGATAACTTGAAAGAAGTTGGGTTTTCAGACACAAAGGTGTTGGATTTTAGGTCTTTGAGAGAAGGAGGATTAGACATTTAAAATGATTTTGTGAGGTTTGGTTTAAGAGATATCTATGTAAAAGCTTCAAATTTATATCCCAATCTAATTAGGGAATTTTATGCAAATGTTGTGAAATGGATAATGAAGATGAGGAAGATGTGATATGGTATCAATCGATGGAGTATTTTGTTCTTGATGAAATAGTTTTGACCAAGTTGTTCAATCTGCCCTTGGTGGGCTTAGAAGTGAAAAGAGAAAAGGGATTGAAAGAATATGTGGATATGGAAGGGAACACAATTGTGGTGGACACGGATGAAAGTAGAAAGTTTATGTTTGAGAATCACGGTGTGGTCCAAATTGAGAAGGGTGTGAAAAAAATGGATCAAAATGATTTTGGAACTAGGTTAAAGTTGGTTCACACTGCATTTACAAAATTTCTTCAACCAAAATCCCACACTCAGTCCTCGTTTACAGTTCAAGACGAGATCTCCATGTACTTGTTGATTAAGGGAGAACAAGTACACTTTGCTTATGTGGTTATGGATTGGATCCTTGAAAAGATAAAGAACTTCAATCTTCCCATGTTTTCCTCAAAAGATAGACAAAGGGAGGATAGTATGCCCTTTAGAAGTCACCTCACACAAATTTTCAAGTATTTCAAGGTGAAGTTGAGTCGCTTTGACTCAAAACAGGCGATTGAGCCTAGGAAAATCAGTATAGACTCATTGAGGATTATGAGGCTTTACAAGACCGTGGGAAGAGGCTATATGTTTCACCTCTATCTTCACAATGACGATATGATGGTTAATCCAAAGGATGAGACAATGAAGCCAAGTCCAAAAGATAGAGTGACAATTTGAAGAGCAAAGGATGACAAAATAAAATTGCAAAATAGGAGGAAAGAAGCTCAATTGGGTGAGAGTTCACAACAAGAGGAAGCTACAACTGCAAGTTCCAATGAAATTGGAAGTCTAAAGCAAGAAATCCTTGAGTTGAAGGCCAGTTCTGAAGCATTTGAAAGAGAAACAAATGCGAAGTTTGAAACTATGCTTAGATTGCTTCAAGAAAATTACACGTTTTTGGTTAGTTTAAAAGGAGGGGCTTCGAGTTCTCAAGTGCCAACAAAAGAGAAAACAGAGACAGAAAAAGAGGAAGGAATGACTTAAGCGATGGCGAGGCAAGTCCTTCAATGCTACAAGGGGATTATGGATGAAATTGATGCAGAGGAATCCTCAGATTCTAAGCATTCTAGTGATCCTCCACCTCCAACCATTGTTGAAATGGAATATGAGACTCCTGATATTCTAGCTGATGCACCAGTGTATGGTCCTACTCCTCATAAAGTTGTTCAGCTTGATGATTCTGAGGACGAGCAAGAACTCTCAGAGATAGTGGATTTTAGCGACAGGGGCAATTGGACACTTATTCCTTTCAAACCACCATAGTGAATTTCATAGGCACATATCCACATTTTCATGAATACATTTGCATCATGTATCTATTTTTAATATTATTATGCTTAAGACTTTTATGATTAATGCAACTTATCTTAACCAATTTGTGTCAAATGATTATTTTGTTATACTTTCTTTTTGATTGTTGACAAAAAAAGGGGAGAAAATTCGTTAAAGAGTTTGATGTATGTGCTACATTTTGTACTTGAGCTAACCAAAGTGACAAATCAAAACAATTCTGGAAAGTTTAATGATAAACAGGTGCATTGATTGAGGGGGAGTACAAACTCTTTCCATGTTTGTCATCATCAAAAAGGGAGATAATGTTGAACCAAGTTTGGTTAACATGAAAATTTCCTCTATGTTTTGACGATTTTAACAAAACATGTGAAAACGTTAAGAAAGGCACGTTGTACATGCTTCTAAGCATGTTGCAGTATAATCAATGCACGTTCTACAAGATCCAAGTCACATTGATCATATTCAAGGAATTTTGGGTTTTTCCAGAAGTATCACAAGCCATGTAGCTATGGATGCGAGTTATGTAAACGATGCTCACTCAGGAAACAAAATAATTTCAAATCATACAAGACGAGTTGCACATGGTCCAAGTCACGTTATGAGAATGATGAACTTTTTGGATTGATTGCATAAGCAGATAAGTCACGTTGTGAGATATGCAAGTCACGTTGAAGGGATTTGTATCAGACCTGAAGTCAACTTGCAAGGCAACATCAATGGACATTGTAATTCATCACAAGTGGCATAGAAAAATAAAGGAGTCACCTTTGGAGAAATCTATCAACACACTTTATCGTGCCTCGGGATTCAAAATTTGAATATTCTCTGATAGATGTAACATTGTTACATGAAGAATCAAAGGTGTGATCTTTAAAGATCGACAACGCACGTAGAGGTTTGAAATGGTTATGATCGCGCACACTAAGGCTTTATCAAAGCACATTACATGTTTGCAAGTCATGTTGTAAATACAAAGCTCATTGCAAAGATGCAAGTGATGTTACTCTAAGTGACATTTGAGGTAGTAGCTGCCAAGCTTTGTACAAGACACGCAGAAGAGGAATAAGTCATGCAACATTCTTGTGGCACATATACGATGCATGTTTCATACTAGTCTATGCACATTGTACCTACTGATGTCATTTGAATCAAAATTCTCTTTCATCTCTTAATGACTATATTTTATCTCTTAACAGCTACTTGAGCTTGGAAGGATATAAATACTTCATGGGACTTTAGTAAAAGGGTTGGACAACTCTTGAGCATTCTTTCCTACAACATCCAAGCATTAAAGCCTTTATTTTGCTTATTTCATTGATACAGGTCCTTTGTTCTTGAATTGTCTATTATCGCAGCTTGTATTGCTGGTTTAATCAATGTGGTGAGTGTTAGTTAATCATCTTTGTAAGAGTGATTGTGAGAGGGATCAAGGGTAGTTCCTTATGGTGGTTTTTATTCTTGAACTGGAATGAAGGAAGTTGTAAGATTTATGACTTACCTTGAAAGTGAAGTTGTAATCTCTATGAAGATTGTTAGTGAAAATCCTAAGTGATGATACTTAGGGAGTGGAAGTAGGCTTCATGTTGGCCGAACCACTATAAATTATCAGTTCTTACATACTTGCAATTTACTTTGGAAGAAAATTTCAAAGCTACTCATACCACACTACTCAACCCCTCTTATAGTGTGGTTATTGACTCTACAGTGACAAGAAAAAATTCATTGTTTTTAGGTAGAAAAGTGTCACGGCTGTGATACTATGAACGTGGCAAAAAATGGCTTCGCGTGAAAAGTTCTCAAGTGGGGACCAAGGCACATGTGTAGGGGCATCTTTTGGACACTTGTCCTAAGATTTTGATGGACCAAGAGGGGTATAAATACACCTATTTCAAACCATTTTAAGAATCTTTCACCATCCACACAACATCAAAAATGTTAAGAGCTAATAAGAGAAGCAAAAGGGGCTAAGAGGAAGAAATGAGGTTCCTTAAAGAGGCTTATGGTCTTGGAAAGGAATCCCCAAGCTTTTGCTTTTCATTTCTCATTTTAGGTTTGGTGATGTTGTTTTTATTCTTTAGTTTAATATTTATGTTTATTTTATTTGAACAATGGTAGAGTAGGTTTGGTTTTTGGATTTTGAGTTGTAAGCTTTGATGGATGTCTTCTATATTTATTAATGTGTATTGATTTTTGTGCTTTATTTTCTATATCTAAAATTTTTCTTGAATGTTCCTTATTTTCCATATTTAAAGTTTTCCTTGGATTTGATTTTATGACCTGTTGATTATTGAATGATTTTTTGCCTAGCTACCACAATGTTGTTTTTGACAAGCCCAAGTGAAAAATCAAAAGATGAAGATTGGGTTAGGTCTACAAGCGTAAAACTTGTTGAGTGCTAGAGTAGACATATTTAGTACCTACAAGGTGTTCGATGAAATTTCTCAAAGGACTTAATGGGCATAACCTGGTTAGGTGAGGCCGAAAGGACCCTTCTAATAAGTGCATGTACAACTTGGGTGACCTTTAAAGAGGCCCCGGGTTAGTCTTGTGGAGAGAACACTCAATCCCAAAAGCCCATTTCTTTAATATAGTAAAAAGGAAGTTTTTGCTTGCATCTCAATGATCCAAATGCCTTTATTTACTTTGTTATTTCATTTTATGTTTTTAAAATCAAACCCATCACAACACAAAATCTTGGTTTTTATCGCTTTGCTTTGCTTTTTGATCATTAACTAATACATGTTCCCTGTTGATTTGACACACGAGGAATACTCCAAGAGTTTTATTACTACATCGATTCTTGTGCACTTGCAAGAACCTGAACAACCACATTTTCAATGGTCCTTGCAATATGATCAAGAGTCTATAAGACGCTCTCAAGAACATTCACCTAATTCGTGGGCTGAGGTTGTTGCTAAGGAGGAGATACCTCTCCTTTCGACTGACTATGTGAATTGCTATGATATGCTGCTAACTGATTGACCCTATATGGTGTCTCCTAATGTTGGTTCATATCTATATATATAACAAAAAAATAGAGCGTGTATGCATATATCAGAATGCTGATAATCGCCACAGTACCAAGGTAATACTTAGAAAGATATATATTCAAATTAGACTGACTCAATCAAGAATACTTAAGCTCCAAAACTGGCCCAAAACTACGAAACCTAAGGCTCTAATACCACATTTGCCACGACCGGATTGGGCCATGATCGGTGTACGAGGCGAACCGAACCATTTGCCCAACCTATCTCGCACAAGCCTCGGATGTTCGGAACTTCTACCCAAATTCATTTTACTTAATTAATTATTAAACCAGTTTATTGGTCAATTTAACCCCTTTTAATAAATTTAGAATAAACAAAAATATTTGTGGAGTAAATTCAGTTAACAAAATAATAGTTTGCACCCATAAACCTATAGTAAATCGGTGTGGAGCTCTAATACAAAACAATGGCCCGTACAAAAGGGTACTCATTAACTGAAACATAGTGCCTTACTGAGCACGGAGTGTTGAATGGTTGCTATCAACAAATAAACTGAAATGTTAATGCCACAAAAGGGGGTGAGAATACTCAGTGAGGGACAACACACTAAAACGACTCTAGCTCCTCACATGAACCATTTTGAAACATTTTTGAAATAATGCAGGCACGTAAATAATTATATAATATTACGATACACACATATTCATATACTTATATTAGTTTGAAAACCTTTTCCCAAAATGGTTCGCATAGAGGGCAAGCAACATGCATTCAAACATAATAAATACTTACCAATTAATTAAAATGTTATCATAGAAACAAACAAGGGACCAAATAGAACTGAGAATTTCCAAGGCATCAGGTTACTATACTCGAAGGTTATCACCCCGATAGCTAGGTGTGGACTACATGCCACCTGAAAACCAATCACTTGTGTTTGGCCAAAAACAAGAGTTACCATAAACCCTGGTAACTAGGGTATATCAAAGGTTACATACCCTGTATCGACGTGTTCTAAGTTAGAATAATTTATACAAATATATTTTCTTTAAGAAAGCAAGCATACAAGCATACAAATAATTACCAAAGTTATTACTAAACATATTTTAATGTTTTAAGTACATATTTCTTATCAAAAATTTTCACATAAATCAATCTTAGGATTTACGGATCCTCTCATAAATCTAGATTGCATAAAAAGTCCAAACACTTTAAAAACTATATAATTTTTGAAAACACAACCTATGTGTTTAGTATGACTTCATAATCACTTGGACGTCGAGCAAAAGGATCCAATCACGCACCGCTGATGGATGACTAATCACCTCGATAATCAAACGGAGCTTAAGACAAACATATTTTAGCGGAGTCACATATGGTAATTGTGGTAATATAGAAATGCATGGAATGCATATGCAAGCCCCAAACCCTCGATGACGTCGAAAATCCTAGTTCGATCGAATATCTAACCCTCTCTTTGATAATCTAACGTTTCGTTAAATTGTAGTCCTAGTCCCTCAACTTTAAAAAAATTACAATTTGGTCTCAACGTTTCAGCAACAATTCAATCCCTTAACTATTAAAAAAGCACTATTTAGTCCTCCAACTATTATACATTTACACTTTAGACCTAAACAATTTGGAATTTTACATTCTAGTCACTTCGACAAAAATTTTATCAAAAACACCCCAAATTTGTGCAAATCGATGCAATCCATTTGCAATAACCTCAGAACATGTTTAATTTCATGATTGATCAACTAATTTCATCAATATAACAAATGGACATCAAAATCCCCAATTTCCCTCTTCCAACAGACCTAACTTACATATTCGTCTCCAAATCAACTTCTATAATCATCTTCCTACACAAATCCATCCTTCATTCAACCTATTTATAAATATTCAACCAAACTCCAACTCAAAATCCACATAAAATCAAATTCGTCCAAACCCTTTTATCAAACTTTGAAACAAATCTCACTGCACAAAACCACATCGTTGAATAAAAAAAAGGTCCCAAACAATTATTCTACATGACTAAACACTAAAAATGAGCTGGGAAAGATTTATTACCTCAAGAAACTGAATGGAATGAAAGAGAGGAAAAGAGAAGAGATGAGAGGGCGTTTTTTTTTTTGTGTGAAGGGGTGTTAAAAATGAAGTGTGTCTGGCCAAATTGGGGTGGGAGGGGTATTTATAAGCCCTCTTACCAAAATACACCGTTTCAATACACAAGAAATAACACGGCCATGTCTCGGCTCAGTAATGCCAAGAGATATGAAAACCACGAGAAAAGCCACGGTTTGAAAGAAAAAGACAAACAAATAGTTGTGTCTTTGTCCGTGTAATGACATGCCTTGCAATTTTCTTTAAAAATACGGTTGGATTCCACAGAATTGATTGAGGTTGTGTCCCTAAGGCACGGTTCATTACACGACCATGTCTTAGGCTATGTAATGCAAAAACTCTTTAATGTTTAGGATCAAAACTTTTATTTCGGTCTCACGAATGCCAACATGATCAAATAACCTTAAAACACTCCAAAACACTCAATATTTGATGCTTGAATCAAGACTACAAGGATTCGAACAAGCAATTGATCATCATCAAGAATCAAAAAGGCAATCAGAATTGTGTGAGGTGTTACATATTATGTTTAATTTCCTCTATTTTTTTGATAAATCATTTTATCTTATCCCATTGGGATTGAACTAACAAACCCTTAATATTAGAGTTGATTTCAATAATAATAAATTATAGAGGAAATTACATCACAAGTCTACTTTTATATTTTAAATTTTAGTAACTTAAACTAATGTTTTCTTCATATCTATTATGCAACAATGAAATTTAAAATTTCTGAATTTTTGAAATTGAGTAAATTACACGCGCCTTTATAAACCTGATTATTTTTCTCTTTTCTCTCTCTTGGCTCTCTTATTCCTTACTCGTCTCTTCCTCTTCCATGTCTTCTCCTTCTCTTCCTCCTCCTTTTTTCAGTCCTCTCCCTCCTCCACCTCAGTTCCCTTCCTCAGTCCATTTTGGTCTATGTCCTTTTCCTCACTGTGTCATTTCTTTTGATTTCTCTCTTTCTTTTCCCTCACCTCTGTCATCCGTTGTCATTCTCTCGTTCATCTTCCTTCCCAATCCGCCGCCTGATAAACATTCGTTTATACATATTTATACTATTGATTTCTTATTGCTTTTATTTTATTTCGAGCATTATTGGTGAGTTCTGGTACCATAATCATTCAAAATTTCCCTTTTCATGTCAATTAATGGTGTCTTGATGAAAACAAACGAAAGCAAGATAAACGACAACTTTTGAGCCTTCGAGACTAGACAGGGTCGCTTCTGATGAAGACACGGCCGTGTAATGTAGTGTTTTATCCGCGTCTTGTACTGCCTCATAAAACACGCAAATTTTAGCAAGACACGACCTGGGAAGCTAACGCACGACCGTGTAATTCCCTTTTTATATTTGTCTTACCAACTTCACAACAACACGTGTAAAATCATTGAAATGATGAAGTTTAATCAAGGCATGGATGGGAAGTGTAAGATACGGGTGGGTCTTTACCCATGTCTTTCGAGACCGCATCATTTTGACCTATTTAAATGTGTTTTGTGATTTAGATAAGGAAGGTTGTCATTCTTGCACCACAAACAGAGTCCTGAAGAGGGAGAGAGCTAGGGTTCAAGGGGAGAACATCTTTGGAGCATTTTGACATCAAAATCAAGTGGATTTCTTGAAGATTGAAGGATTTACAATGGGTTTTCTTTCACTCTTAATTTTCATTTGTTCTTGTCATTGTATCTGCTAGCACTATGAACTAAACTTACATGCATCTAGATGTGATAAATCCTAGGAAAAATTTACGATTAAGTTTGTTGATTTGTTCATGAATGGAGACTCATCTATGATATATAGTGTGTTGTTGGATTGATTTTATCGGTATTTTGATTCGACAAATCGAGAGATTTGTCGTGTGTTTAGAATCACTTATAGGTGAGAGGAATTGCAGGCAAACCTAGAGATAGGTCGATGTAAATCTTCCATATTAAGGTCAAACTTAATATGGGAATTCACAAATCAGTGTTAATGCAACGTGAGGGTTTTAATTAGGAAGATATTCTGGTTAATCAACTTGACGTTAGAGGTTAACTGACTCGAGAGAGAGGTTAGAGTATGTTAGGAATTCCTACGGTCCAATTGTATGAACAAGTGACTTAGTGATGAAATCGGTTCTTGATTAGGTAGTCCTAGTGGTATTCAACATCCGGATGCTACTTTTACCTTGATTGTTCAATTCTTTATCTTTTTTTGTTGCTCTGTTTTGCGTTTGCTTGTCGGTACTCATTTAGTGTTTAATCAAAACCCTTTTAAATTGTAGGCTAGATAATAGGGAAACAGTAATTACTAGTACTCTTAGCCTCTGTTGGATACGACACTCGGTACTTAGGTCCACATATTACAATTCAATTGGTGTACTTGCCTACCAAGTTTTTGGCGTCGTGCCCAGGGACTAGGATATTAGGAAAGATTAATCTTTATTAATCTAGCCATTTTGCTTATATTTGTTTTTCTAATTAATTGTGTTGTTATTTAGATTTGTTTGTTTATATTTATTTTTCTTTGTTTAGTTTTTTTCTTTTTGTTTATTTAAATACCTATCTCTTTAAGATTACGATTTGGTTTTCCTGTTTTTGTTTCTCTTGCAGGTTTCTGTTAGTGTATGACCATAAGAAATCCATATGGGTTAATTGAAGCAGATCCTAAAATTGAGACAACAACACTTTCAAACCTTAGGCACATATGTAGACAAATAGCCAAAGAGATAGACAGATAGAGGGAAGCAGAGATGAGGCAACACGATGTAGTTGAGCCTCATTTTCTCACATTTGTTAAAAAACCAATGACTATGTTAGACTATGCTAGATCGAACTTGTTGGGAACTGAATCCAACATTCTTAGACCAGCTGTTGCGGCCAATAATTTTGATATCAAGTCGAATATCATTCAAATGGTGCAACAATTTGTAACACCCATACCTATATAACATATATTTACATAACTCTGTAACATATAACAGCATTTGCATATATAGCAACGATATTACAACAAGTACAATTTACCAACACAAATATGACTGAACTATCAAAATTCGTCAAAATGTAATATACAACATATAGTATAAGTCAAGTCTAGCAGACTTGATACAAAACTTGATGAGATGTTAGGATCTCATCCTCTAACATCCTATATGCACATGTGTGATGGAGAGAGAGAGTGATCGTGGCATCCCGACCTCTGTCGTGCTGATGTATCTACAAGCCCGCAAATCAACTTAAAAGCTAGTCTC
>CAODLS010839414.1:0-12838 GCA_948243855.1 Flueggea neowawraea
GCATCAGCTCCTCCATTTGAAAATATTCCTCCAGAAGCCAAAGGGCTAGCATGTTCAAGCCCACTTTGACCTAAAACTGACGCATTCCCCAACAGTGTAGTTACACGCAATATTTCTGCTCCAAAAATGTCAATTTTCAAGAACAAGATGTACCAGTCAGCATATGTTAACAGATTGGTTAGCAGTCACCACAAAATGGACAGACAAGACAGATAGTTAACTGTGTTAGTTAAAAATCAGCACTTGCCTGATAAAATATAACAAAATTCCACAAAAATAAAACAGTCTAGTATAATGTCAAGGAAAATAAAATTACATCATACCGTACTATATGCATAAACAAATTAATCAGAAAGTTAAATATTGTTGGTTCTTGTAAACAATTGTCAGTAATGGGATGAATGTCCCCATGTTAACAGAATAAAAGAAACACTAAAACCCTGTAGAAACCAAAAATTCACTACCTCGGGTCTCAAGCAATCTATCCTTTGTAAGTTCCTCACTACCAAATGTTAAGAAGTGCCAGAAAATTACTACAAGGGCTCAACCACATGACAAAATATTAACTAGTTCAAAGTATGGAAACCTCTTAGATCAAGTTATAACCATTTTTTGCAGAAAGTTGGCATGCAAACTTGCCAACTCAGATGTCCAACATAAGCTACAAGCGCATTTGCAGATAAACCTAGCAAGCTTCAAGTTGAAATCCCCAAGATGTAAAATATGTGTTGCATTTAACCAATGATCAAGCCACTTTGTTGTGCTACATATATAATGTAGAAGATAACCTTTAAGCCTCTCTATAGAACTTTAAGCCTCTATTGACTTTCTCATGGGAAATCCAATAAGCTCAATAGTCCCCAAAAAATTTTGGGAGCAGTAACTTGCTTCATTAAAGATCTATAGTGTACATCCAAAATTCACCCGGTTCTAAATCTAGACCATGGGAAAAGATACATCAAATAATTTCATATGCACCAACATCCTGTCCAAATTGCAAAGGAGATGCAAACTAACTTATTTGTTGCATAGTTTAGCCATCAATGTTCTATTTAGTTTTCTTTCCAGTTTTGTCAGATAATGTCAACTGGCAGCTGTTGTCCTCTCGTTTTCACTAATTGTCTAACCATTTAATATCTGATGGATCAAACAAATCCCATAAGCAAAGAGATGCCAAACAGAGGATCCCATACCTAAAGACAACTGAGTAGGCCTAAAGGACAAGTCATATATCCAAGGGACCAGATAGAGTACATGAGACATTAATGGTAAAATACATTATCGCAATTTCCTGAGGTGCAAATTAATCAATTGGATATAACATCAGTGAATTCCACAAAAGTAAATATCAATGCTTTGAATTTGCTAAAACAAATCCTATGCCATACAAATCACTGTATTCCTCTAAAGCCTACATGCTTCTTAAACAGAATTTGTGGATTGCCCAAGCCCATGATTTCAGACATGACTAATTCCATTAGTTCCGTGTAACCTTGATATAATTTCATTATTCCATCAAAACTACTATTTGATAAAGCAGATCTAATACAAAATGTTAGCTCAGACCCATAAATGAGGTTTCCCCGAGAAGAATACTTTCAGCCACTCCTAACCAGTACAGAAATTTCCAATTCTGATTTACTATGGTAAGAAATATTGGCTTTCTTAATTGGAACGTCTGTATTTAAAATATACAAAGTTAAGATTTTTTTTGTTTAAGCATTTCATCAAAAAATAGTTCCATTAGTTTATATGCAATTATCTACTATTTTATGTAATGGATTACAACGGAAAAATCATGATCTTTTCAGTTGATAAATGCAATGTAACAAGACTGTTTTAACAAAAAGTACCTTCACTTAACAACCAATAAGTATGAGGAAGCAGAGGCATAAATGGACTCAACTTGTGACGCTCTGCTACTAACTCTGAGAGATATCTGCCAGAAAAAAAATCAGATCAAATAGCGTTAGAAACCCTGTAATCATAGTTGCGCATCCACAAATTCCAATTATCAGCACCTTTAACGATATTTAATGTCATACTAGTTATAACACTAATCCTTTAAGAGCAGCAACAACAACAGCGTGGCATACAACGTTTAAAAAGAGATCTCATCAAAGTAAAAATAAATAAATAAATAACCATCTATACATAGAAATTAATCAAAATGACAGCTAAGAAGTTTGATCGTAGTTATTTACATAAAATCAGCGAGTTTAGAAGGAAATGAAAACTATATGACTAAGGTTCATTACAACGAATTTCTTCCGTACTTGATGGAAATGGTAAGCAAATTAGCGAAGTTCGTCCAATGAAACCGATGTCTCAAAAGAAATTACAAGTATATAATTGGAGTTCATTCAGTGATATCCAGCAGCCTTCAAGGAAATGCCGAGTACATAAATATAGTCCATCACTCCAAATTAAAGTTATACTAGCAGAAAAAAACTCAAAAACATAGTGAATCAAAACTTCTCTGCCTGTAATATACACATCACTATAACACGATCAAAATACGACAGCTAAACCAGCTAAAAATTAAGCAAAAGCACTCGATCTATAGGAATCAAAACAGTTGACACTAAATCAACTCATACTCTAACTAAATCAAATACAAACACGCAACACCGAAGCTCCTAGATCGGTAACTGAAATAGTAAGGAAATGATGTAGATCTCGAAAAAAGACTAACTTTTCCTGCTCGACGAGGACGGCGGAGGAGGAAGAGGAGCGGAGTCCAGAGAGGTGAGGAGAGTGAGGGGCGGAAGGAGACGGAGAGAAGGCCATGAACCTGCCACCGCCTCCTCCTCCGCCGCCGCCGCCTGACGACGTCATCTTGCTGTCAGTGCTCCAATCGATATCTGTGTACAACTCCGTTTTGGCTGGCTTTGTGCTTTACCGCTGCTTTAGGTTGTTAATAAGTGACAGATTGGTAGATCAAGCGGCGGTTAGTAGGCGTAGAAGAGAAGGCGTTGAGGGTTGTGTTGGTCTGTGTGGTCGTGGCTGGTGGGGTGATCCCAACCAGACGCTCTCTCTACCATACGTCGGTGGAATTTTCGTCTTATGTGTAATTTTAAAATTTTTTCTTAAATAATTTTGGTCTTATTTTGTTCGGTGGGATGTGGAAAAGTCTGATGAGGGATATTTCTTTTTAGGCTCAACACATATTGTCCTCGACCATAAATGATTTCGAGATTAAGCCCCTCAACTGACTATCGTTCATCAGTAATAATTATTATTGTTTGTCTTCGATTCTTGAAAAACAAAATGGTAAGTGTCGTTTTGTTAGCTGACTAAAGTCAAAATTGTTAGTGGTTTAATGATTGAAGGAAAAATTTGTTATTAAGCCAAATAAAAATAAGGAAAAATAATTTCTAAATCCTCCGAGTTTGGTATAATTAGTAAGTCAGTTCTCGTATTTTTTTGCAAAAGTACATTAGTCATTCACACATATTTTTGACTGACTGCATTAATGAAAAAAATGGTTACCTAATTACCTTCCCTTAAAAATGAAACCTCACATATCCAATCCTCATTTTTAATTTTTATTTCTCTTTCTTCTGTCTCTCTCCCTCAACTCTTTGAACTCACCCATCAAACCCTAAACATTCCCACACTCACCTCTCTCAAACAAGTGCATTGTCACTCTCATCTCCTCCACAAATGGGAAGAAGAGAGGTTGTTCTTTCAAGAACCTAAAACCCTATTCACCCAAAGTTACATGCAGAAGTCAAGTGAGAGTGAAGACCAAGAAATACGGGAATAAGATGAGAGCAAGATTGAAATGGTTCGGTGATGTGAAGATTAATTATTAGTTCATCAAAGATTCTTTGTTTGGACAGTTTCCGATAAACAGATGGCTTTGCATAAGAGTTTGGGTTTTTTGCTTTTTAATTTGGTTTCTTCTAGTTTTCATGATTCAATAGACATCAGGCAAAAATTATTTCACGAGTTTCATGAAGCCCATTTGATCGAGTTACTCCAACTGTCACTCTCTATACAAATCCAGAAAACAAACCTGAAATTGAAAAATCTTGCTTCAAAACAAACTCAAAAAAAATCTATTGTTGATATGTTGAAAATTTCTGGGTTTTGATGATGGAGGTGGATGGTGGTGGCAAATGTTGTGATGGAGATGGATGGTGGTGGTGAGCAAGAGACATGGAGAGAGAGAGAGAGAGAGAGAGAGAGACGATGAAGGAAAAGATGAAGTGGGAGACGATGAATTCAAACCAACTCCATCCCTCTAATTACAAAACCTCTGATCTTAAAAACTCCAAAATTCACAGACAACCTTTCTCTCTCTCTCACACACACACACATACATTACCTTTAATGTTAGTTTAGAAGAACCCAAATACAGAATCTTAATTCCCTATCTCAACTCTGTCACTTCTTCTCATAAAAAACCCACCACTAGCATCAAGTTTGTTCAACAAACAAAGATTTGTCTATGGTTTTGATGTTTTTAATTTTGAATTTAATTTCAGTGAACCCACCATTTTTTACTATAGAAATCAATAGCAGAAAGTCCTAACTGTGATTGATTGTTTTAAACACGAGACTGGAAATAGTAATTTGGATGTTTTATAAACAATGAATCATAATCTGAAATTTTTAAGAATTTTGATTTCATCTAAATTGTTGAAGCAAATTGTGGGAGCTGATTTTTTATACTCTGATAAAATAGATCAGGAACATTTTTGTTTTTTAAATTTTATTTAAAGTTTATACATAAATGGAACATACTATTGGGATTTGGGGATTAATATAGTATTATACAAGCAACGGAAATTGATAATTTTTTCATCGAATCCCACTAGGATCCACACATTTTGATTAAACCAGTTAAGGATAAAAGATTACCTCAATTTTCATCATAGTTCCAAACTGTCAAAAGTGTTATGTTTGATCTCATGCGCGAATGATTCACGGATAGATCACGAACGAGAAATGAACAAATCACAAACAGACCACAAGCGTTGCAATACAAGAACACGCCACATGAACGAACTGCCAGAAACACATGGATTTTGGACATAAGCATTTTACATAGCACTTGGTATGTGGTTTTAGTTAATTAAAACTTGACACCATTGCGTTATATGAAATCAGAGTACTTAATTTTATGGGTTCCTCTTGGAAAAAAAAAATGTTTATTTACAGCTTGTGGTTAACGATTTAAAACATTTATGGGTGTGTAGGGTGGAAACAGTCAATGCTTCAACTAAGCAATATTTTCAATTAAGTGTTACCTTGTTATGGACTACTAATGACTTTCCAGACTTAGCAATATTGTCTGGATATAATACAAAGGGAAAGTTAGCTTGTCCAAATTATCATTACAAGACCTCCTCTTGAAAAATAAAGCATTCTGGAAAATTTTGCTTCATGGATCACCACAAATTTTTAGATGCCAACCACTCATGGAGACAAGATGAGAAATTCTTCAATGGTGAAATGAATTTTGAAGTGGCTCTTACTTTTTTGATAAGATCTAATGTGTTGGAACTTCTTAAAGAATTTAAAAATACATTTTATAAGGCGCAAAAAAAATGACTAGTGATAACCCATGGAGATATAAGTCAATTTTCTTTGAACTGTCATTAAGAGCATAACTATTTGCGTCGCATTCTTGATTTAATGTACAAAGTGAAAAATATTTGTGATAATATTATGGGTACATTATTGGACATTCCGAGTAAGATAAAAGATCATTTAAAAGCATGCTTGCACTTACGGGAGATGAGTATTAGATAAGAATTGCATTCTGTAGAAGTTGATGACCATTGTCAAGTCTTGTCGGCAAAAGCATACTTTTCCAAGATCAATAATGAAAAAAAAAATCGGGTTTTGCTCTGTTATCAAGAATGCGAAGCTGCAACAGGGTTATGTTATGCTTTCTCCTTCCTTTATTGAGGACAACTTATAGTCATGCAACATCATGTTGATCCTTGTCTCTTTGACTTGAGCAATTCCTTCATGAGTCACCTCTAAAATCTCTCAAATCTCCTTAACATTTTCACAAGACGAGATTCTATTGTGCTCTTTCGGATTCAAGGCACAATATAAGAGTTGGGTTTCTTTGGAGTTTGAATAGAGTTTCTTTCAATCTTCTTCACCAAAATCTTTATACTTCTTGAGAGAGTCATCTTCCTTGTTTGGAATTTCAGCACCTAACACGACCACCTTCCAAATTTCAATATCATAGGATTGAATGAAAATAGTCATCATTTTCTTTCAAGAGTTGAATTTGGAGTCATCGAAAAAAGGAGGACGATTTACTGCATAGCCTTCTGTGTGTGTCCCTACATTCAAACCACCCCGGATTTTTGACTCTTCGGATGTTAAATAGCTTTAAATAACAGTCCAAAGCTCTAATACCAATTGTAGAGTCAATTACCATACTAGAAGAGGAGGGTTGAATAATGTGGTATGTGTAATTTTGAATTTTCTTTAATTGTTAAACACAAGGAAAGAATACCAAGAACTTTTAGTGGTTTAGCCAACTATTTGCCTACGTCCACTACCAAAGTATACCAGTTATGATTTCCATTAACAATCTTCATAAGATTACAACTTCACTTTCTAGCTAAGTGAGAACTTACAACGTTCTTGATTCCAATTTAAGAACAAAACCAACCTAAGGATCTACCCTTTGATCCCACTCATAATCATTTTTAAAAAAGTGTTTTACAACCACTCCTCAATAGTGTATAAGCTAGTGATACAAGCAATGAAGATGGAAATAAAAGAACAATACATTTGTATTAATAAAAAGTGAGAAATCAATGCTTTAATGCTTGGTTGTTGTATAAAATAAATGCTCAAGAGTTCTTGGTTCTTTTTTGACATCTCCTTAAGGTATTTATAGCTTTCCAAGTCAAAAGAGACGTTGAGGGATTGATTGGAGCCATTGTGACGTAGAGCAGCTAAGCATTAAATGCCTCTGACACAATGTCTTACTCAAGTGAGCCTTTGATGTTACTCGGGTGAACCTTCTCTAGAAATTGATCTCCACAACGTGTTAGTCGATTGAGCAATATGGCTTACTCGAGTGAGGCAACTTTTGGACCGTTAGGACCACCTACCCTCAACATTTAAACTCTGATTTTGCCAGTCGTAGGTGTAATCATTCTATCTTCATGTGATTACTTGAGTGACCAAACTTGTTACTCGAGTGAGCTGATGTTCATCATGTCCACTGCTTGATTGAATTACTCGAGTGATGAATGCTTTTGCTTGAGTATGATTTTTATCTCTGATGCTTTAAAACATTACTTGAGTAACGTGTCTTGATTACTCGAGTGAGATGGGTCATGAATTACTCGAGTTATCTTGTTCTTTTTACTCGAGTTATCTGGCAGGTGGATTACTTGAGTGAGCATCTTTTCGTTACTTGAGTGAGATGATGGTTGGATTACTCAAGTGACTTTTCTTGTTACTCGAGTGAGCAACTTCAACCAGTAGCCTTTGAAAGTCCGGATTACTTGAGTGATTACTTGGGTTACTCGAGTGAATTTTCCTGGACAATAAGTTACTCGAGTGAACTTCCTTCTTACTCGAGTGAGGCTTTGACATGATTGAAAAATCATCTAAGTATCAAACACCTTTTTGTTCATCATCAAAACATAGAGGGATTTAAATGTTAACCACATTTGATTCAATATTATGCTCAACACCTGTTAAATACAAATCCTAGCTCTACCTTTACTTATTATAGACAAGTCTTTGAAGTCAAAAAATTATCGCTTAATTTCATATGTTGGATTTTACCAAATAATTTTTTAATCAAGTTCTAAAAAAATTTCCAATTAGAAAAATAAAACAAGGGGTTGGAAAGATTTTATGAAAATTTTCAGGAGGCAATATATACGCCTTGCTAATAACATTTGCAAAATCAAATTAATACTAGTTGGAGACCCGGGTGATTCCCCGGATGCATGCATATTTCTTTCTATATTGTTGAAAAAGGGGCATAATAAATATTATTTATAAAACTTATGAGTGGTCTAAAACTTATGATAATGTCTTGAATCATACCAAATATGTATAAGTGCACATTAGAAGTGTTAACATCAGAGCATGCATTATTTGAGCATTGCATTCATATAACCATACATACACATTCTGTATTGAAAGGAAAATATGTGAATATGTGTGATAGGTGAGAAAGTGTACGAAGAGGCTCCAGAGGCGAGCTAAGGGACTCTAACTTATTTTGTATTATGAGTGAACCCATTACGTGCCTTATGTACTATATTTGTATATTGTTTGATATATTGCTATTGTAATGAGCTGAAATGAGATATATGGAATTATTGGTATTGGATAATGTTCATGATCTAAATATGTGCTATTGTTGAATTTGTATAAGATACACACTCAAGTATTAATGATATACGGGACGCAATATATGAGTTATTGGAAATGATATTTGGGAATGATATTGAGCTACATTTGTGTATGTGTGTTGTATTTGATTTCATATGACTTAAAAGGAATGGTATGACCAATGTGTTCAGGTATATGCAATTCTATTGGAAATATTGGTTATATGAGAAAGTAAATGGAACTGAGTGTTATACGCAGCTAAAATTCGTATGAGCCACCTCTAGAATCAATTCTACAATATTGAGATGGCCAACAATTTTTTTTTATTTATTTTATCATACTTACGGGTCAATTCTATTAAATATTGGAAAGACCTTGGGGTCAATTCTATCGAGATATGTTATACTGGAAACCCTTGGCAATACTTGACATATTGGGCTATTACCGAATGAAACGGACTGGCATTGCGTACTTATTATATCTGGTTTATTTGTTATTTACTAGATTGCTTGTATATATTTTATCTTTATATAATGTTTGGTATATGTTGGGTTTCTCATTGAGTTGCGACTTATATAAAACACTAAATTTTTCCAAAGTATCAGCATGTTAGCTTTTGTGCCAATTTCCATGCTTGTAGATACATCAACGCGCAAAGGTCGGGATGCCACAATCACTTTCTCTGGCTCCTTATCACATGTGCATATGGGGTTTAAGGATGAGATCTTTATGGCTCATCATGCATTGTACCTTTGTCTACAGACTTCGTTGTATTATATGATATCTATTTTGCTAGTTTTACCTTGAATGACTTGCTATGAAACTTTTGTATATATATATTTGATATATGTTATGAATCATATGAATATATGATATATATTGGGACTTCCCATCTTCATTGCAGATCAAGATTTTCAATCCAGATATGCTTTTAACCCTTGAGAGTGCAACATATAGTTGACCATGAATGAAATTTGGGCGGGGCAGGTACAACTTGATGTGAGATAAAGATTGACCTTAACTCATATTGATAGTAATTGCAAAACAAACAATCAATGGATATTGTTTCCTCTAAAATTTGAATGGTAGTTTGAGGTCAGACGGTGTTAAGACCATTGTTGGTATGAACAGTTTATATCCAATATTACACCCAGATATTATTCTTGCTTCTATCACATGTTTTCCAAGATGAGTTGTTATTAGTCTCGTATCATTGCATAAACCAAAAGATTGATCTATATTATGAAGGAGCATTTATAGGAATACTCACCTTCAAAGTTACAACGTAATTCGGCATACCTGAAGTTGTGATGTTGTTCAAAAACTCAGGCGTTTATACATCCTCAGGATTGTCTGAGTTTTCATCCTCTTTGCATATGCTATCTGAACTCAAATAAGTCTCTTCTGCTCCCGACCATCTAGCCATAATAAAGTCATTTACTTCATCAACAATTTTTAAGGTAGGACAAAGTATGGCCCGATCCTGGAAGTAACTGCAATCCTTTGAATTGGTCAATAATTATGGATATGTACTCTCAACAATGGTTTTAAGGGGATCAATCGGATCTGCATGATTATCAGTATTATTAAAGCAAAAGGTCCTACTATAACACATATCAATTACCTTGGAATTTGTTGGTTTTGGTGCTCTAGTCCAATCATTTATGTACATTGTCATTTGATTTATCATTTAATAAAGAGACAATTCATTTCATATCTTTGAAATAATATTGTATGTTTTATGAAGATAAAATATCCATGAATATGTTATTCTTCCTTATGTCATTAAGTATGTGACTTGATAGTAAAACCATAAGGTTAAAAGAATACTATTCTAAATGTCCCTAATCAGTTATTATCATAAGAATGATAATGAATTAAGATTAGCATTTTGCTAGTGGATAATCATGTTTTACTGATTATGGATGTAAAGACATCACTTAGAACATAGATACATGTTACGGAACACGTATTGGACTCGCCTGCTATGAAAGTACTCCATGGATTAATGCCACAAGTATCTTTCACGCAGTGTTAATTTTGAGTCCTCTGACTAAAACTCACTATCGACTCCTACATGATGAATCACATGTTTTAACTTAGTCAAACATTATTTGTAACAAGGTAATTATAAAGGCTATGAATGGATATGTCATGAATCATGTAGAGGAGTGATAGTGAGAGTGACAAATTTGTTCCTCTTATGAAGAGTGATATCTTTAGGCCACTTGATGAGTATGATTGATAAAATGTATGCATACTCAAATGAATTGATAAAAGGGTTTATCAATGTCATTTGTTATATCAATCTACTTGGGATCAAGAAACATATTAAGCATATAAGGTTGACATGTGACCATGCCTTATGCTTAGTCTAGATATCGTGAGACAAAATGATTGAATATCAAACTGTGAAAGGTTAAACTCGGATCTCCGACATCCACTCGATTTTGGGTTGCCATAATGTATTACTAAATACCGCTTATGGACTTTGGGCCCAATTTTTGGGACAAGACACATTGTCATCTTCGAGTGGGCGTATTGGGTCACACACAAGAACGAATTAAATTGGTTCACAAATATTCTCTCTCATGGTAATTAAATTATTAAGATGATTAATTTGATTAATCATTAATAATTTAGGATTTTATGATTTATATCACAAATATAATATAAGATATTATCCATTAATGTAATAGGCTTTCAATATAAATTACTTCTTATTAAGTTAAATAGATTTTGGGGTATTTTATATGTGACATAAATTTGGCCCATGTAAATATTAATAAGAGTGATTTATTTAATTCGGCCATACTCCTATTTTTTAGGAATCCTTATTCTTGTATGACAAGATAAAGAAAACCTAATGCATATTGGCTAGAAGAAATTCGGCATTACTCCTAAATTGTAGGAAAAATTCTGCACAACTCCTATTTTTTAGGAGCTTTTATTCATGTGTGATATGGAGTTCTTATACTTGCAGGACAAGTAAGAAGAAACCTAGCAAACTTAAACTAGGGTTTCACACATCTCTATATATATATACATAAGGTGTGGCCAAATTTCTTAGTGCATTCTTAAGGTCTTGGCCGAATTTTTACACCAAAAAGAGAGAAGAAAATTTCTGAGATCTAGAATAGAGATTCTTTGTGCAAGTACACTCCACCAATCATAGTGTGTTCATTCGTGTGGATACCTTTAGACACGTTCGCGCAAAGGCAATGCGAGAGAAATGATCTCGAGTTTTATACTAAAAGCTACACCAACATTACCATTCACTCAAACCAAAGAAGCAATTTTAAGGTAAATATTGGTAACCCTAATCGTGTATGTTGATGCGCACAGATCCTTGGTGAAATTCTAGGTTTTAAAGGTTAAAATTTTTTGTTATTTTCGCTGTCATATATGTTTATGAATGTCATAAAATTAGTCATGAATTCCAACAGTGGTATCAGAGACACTTGCACAATCAACATATCTGATTGTCTTGTATGCGATACAATTGTTTTGCTATGTGATATTCAACCTTGCTTTATATTGTATTATATTGTTGCTGAATTAATAATGTGATTAAGAATTTAATTTAGCAAGATAAAATTGTAAATTTTATGGGGGGAGGCCGAATGTGTTTATTGAATTTGCAAATGTTGTTAAGAATCGTTTAGAAAGCCGTCTAGGGTTTTGCATGAGCGATTTGTAATGAGATTACAAATAATGGACTGAATTATAATTTGATTATGAGATTCAAGTATTAATGAGATTAATACATATTGGGGTTTAAAAATTAGTATCTCGTTTCATGAGCAATACGAATTACAAACCTCCCTTGCAATTGGCTTGCGAAACCGCTTTACTTATCCAGTTTTCAATCAATGTAGTTATTCGATTGATTTAATTATGTTTATGTGTGTTTATATTCTGATTATATTATTTGAATGATGATTCAAAATGCATGGTGCATGACATAGCCCAATTAGCCCAATGTGATTGGTTTATTATTGTTCATTGTAATAGTTTGGCGAATGAGCCAATTTTAGTTTTTTGGGTTTTGGCGAATGTGCCTATTTTATTTTAGATTATTTTAGTATAGAATTTATACAAATTTTTGTAAATAAAGATGGAGGTCGTCCGAAGCAATGAAGGTTATAGGATGTTTGATGCAATGAAGATTGAAGACCACCCTAGGTTGATCCTTCATTTCCACATTGGCTTGTGAGATCAAATTTATATTTGAGCTATGTCATGTCACATTTAAATTGTAATCTATATATATACATGTGATGCATATATGCCATGATTGAATGCTTATTTTATCCCACGGAAACCAACAAACAAAACCAAAACCCTAGAATAGTAAGTCAAAAAATGCCTTCCATAATCAATGCTAGTCAAACCTTTGCTCATCAATGTGTAGTATCGACCTTCGTATGGTGCACTCGATTACCTTAGGTAGGTAAGGGTGGATAATGATTGTATCCATATTTTGGTTATGGTTAGACTT
>CAODLS010839455.1:0-13844 GCA_948243855.1 Flueggea neowawraea
GACATGATAGGTCAAAATCTGTTAAGGATACATGTCCATTACCCTGGAGCAGAACATTTTCAGGCTTCAAATCCCGGTAAATTATCCCTGAAGGAGAATCAAGTAGAAAGACTCTGTAAAGAGATGAATTGATGAAAAGAACCAAGTAGCGATAGATCATTTAATCATCAGTTTCTTGCTTAATTTATTAGGTTGAAATAACAGTTCTCTACCTTGACAGTGAAGGTACTCCAATGCAATGACTACTTCTGCAGCATAAAACCTGCCGGCATCAAGAAATACTGTCAGGATGACATACAGTTCACTTACAATTTACCGATAATAATGTCCTATTCCGATGAAATTAAGGAAGTTATTCGGTTTTTACCGGACAGCATCTTCCTTCAGCACCTTTGTCTGCTGTCTATCCAAAAGTAGGAATAGCTCTCCACCAGGGCAGTAATCAGTTATCAGACAAATGTGTGTTCTGGTCTGAAAATATGAGCAGACATAGTTTCAACAAGTTATGCATCTAAGACAAAAGAGGTAGATTATCATTTAAACAATCTTCTAATAGTTATATTCATGTTTCAAATTCTCTGCGCTGCTGTCCAACATCTCAGTTCAGCTAATGTCATTGTCTAACCTGAAATGAAGCATATAATGCGGGAAGGAAAGGATGGTCCAACATGTCCAGAATTTCCCTCTCCGCGCAGGCTCTGTGAACCTGCATCAAAAGAAGCAGCAACAAAAGATTAGGCCAGAAGTAGTGGCAAGAAATTAGTATTATGATCTTTTCTGATGTAAAACGCAAGAAGTTACAACTAATTTGATTGTGTAAATTATTAATAGTAAGCTGTGATCACTAAAACTAAATGAAGGCGATAAAGTTACTCTGATAGATCACTTTGGATACCTTGTTGCGATTGAGCATAACAGTCTTATCCATTGCTTTCATGGCATAGAATTGACCAGTTCCACGCAATTCTACCAGATGAACACTGCAATAAAAATTAAAAAGTCCGATAAAAACTTCCATACATACTATTCCTACATCAAAAACAAAATATATGTCTCATCTGTATGCGTTCTAAGTAGTTCCTTGTGAAATAAAATCAGTTTTACCAGGGAATTAAAACTAGAAGTCTTGTTTATCCTCAAGAACAATAATAGAAAATTAAAAATAGGAACACAAACCTGCCGGTGTCACCGGATCCCAAGGGCTTTACTGGCCTGAAATGTTTCAGGCCTATTTGTTCTCCAGAATCTAGAATCTGCAGGCCATTAGCCAATCCGGTAAGAATGAAACTCAAATATTCATGTCCAAGAAAATTACCTAAATAAATATACTAAATTGTTTATGCGCTAAAACAATCATCAACTAATGATACCTTTTGAATTGCTTGCCACGAGGGTGTATCCTTCCTATGAGGCTTTGGGGCAACTGTCTGTGAATGCTTTGCCCACAAATCTTCTGGTTTCTACAAACCGAAACACTTCCCTTCACGACAATGTCACAAAATGCTATGTCAGGATTTGTATTAGCATTTTGGAGACTTACCGAATTGGCATCTGGAAGTTCTCGTACTGCTTCATCAACATTTTCTGCGGTTTGTCTTATCTGATGACAGACATCAGCAGATTATTAGACAAGAACTAGCTTCTGCTTTACAGACCGTAAGTAATGCCGCAATTGAAATGAGCGATTTTACGAAGACTGGCATTGCAAATTGTGGTTGAACAACAAAATAAATCAAGCTTAAAAAAGATTTAAATGCAGATAAGAATAAAACTCAGACCTGTTTTTTGCCCTCTTGTGCAGTATCCTCAGGAATGCAGTTGCTACGTGGTTCAACGTGCTCGCTGCCATCTAGTTGTACTCCGATAAAATACTGCACTTCTCCCTGTCAACAGAAATCTAATAATTGTGAAGGAACTGTCAACTCATTATAACATATAAATGATCTAAATCTGTTTGCATAGATACCAAACCTTCTGATCACGCATAGGCTGCAGATGGAACAAGTTCCAGAACTTCTTGCCTGGATTAATTTCATAGTCAGTAATTACTTTCAGGTACCAAAAAAAATTTCTGAATCTTCAGTAAGACATGTTTGCATTCATTCCGCGAATCAGAAGAGCATAATAAAATGTATCAAGTACAGACAAGCATGGCTTTCACTTTACTACCAAACCAAGTTTGTACCGATGTGAAAGCAATTTCAGAATACCACACAGAATATAGATAGCTTACCACTCTTCGTGTAGTTAATCAGCTGCACGGTAACCTCTGTTTGGTTATCAATGGCTCCTCTTATTTTTCTTACAGTAGCTGGATCGGTTTCAGGACCTTGCAGAAATCTACAAAATACAATCATCAGAAGGGACATCAAAAATCTTGCTGTTAAACCAGAAAATACCAATTTCGGCTGCATGAATTCTGAAGCATACCTGCAATTTCTTCCCAAGATCTCTTCACGGCTGTACTCTGTCAGCTCCAGGAAGCTGTCAGAGGCGAATATCTGAAAATTTTAAACAAGCAGAAACGTTATGTATCACATAATTTGCCTGTAACTGAGTGATATAAAGAACTGAATTTGTGACAACAAAGTAAGAAACTTACAATTGGATTATCAGGAAGCCTAGGATCAGTGATGACAAAGTTTTTCTCAATACGTTCAAGTGTGGTGGCAAGATCAATACCCTTTCTCATTTCCTTCCTTCTTGCTTTGTCATCCAGGCTTTCAGGCCTTGCATCATCATCACTGTCTACCTTATCATCGTCGTCATCATTCAGAATTAGTCCATTGTCAAAATCATCCGCTCTGGACGGAACACTCTTCCTCATGAGCCTGAATCGCGAAAATCACAGAATGTCAATTGCAGAACATGAAATTGTACCTTATACTATCAATTTAATGAAAACAAATTCATACCCCATGAAAGAAAGGCGGCTAGATTTTCGCGGTTTCTTCTCTGGGGTTTCACTGATACGTTGCATTGAGGTCCGAGTACCTCCATGAGAATTCCGCCTATTAGGAGCAATATTCTCCGAATTTCGCCTTCCTAGAGCTCCTTGTCTTTCTTCTTCCGCACCACCTTCCGATTTTCTCATCAAAGGACGGTTGTTTGATTCACTAAGCGCTCGAGGTCTCTTCACTGCTTGAAGAAGTTCAGTGACTGAACTTGTTGCCATCTCTTTCTGACGCGCTGCAGAACCAGAATGTTAAAATGTCATTTCCATATAGTTCCAGCACTCATCACAGTTTTCATCAATTAAGGGAATTGTCAAGAACTGATCAACATAAACGCTTAAGCTATTAGGTGAGCCTCGGAATATTGTTTGTCATATTCTCCAACTCAAGTTAGTTGACATTCTGCTTCTGGCATGGTCGTCAGAAGCAGTCTCAGAAATTCTATGGTGGGAACTTATAGTCAGATTAAATGAAGATGTTGTAGCAATCATCCAGTGCAAGAATTTCAATTCCTGTTAATATGTTCTCATTGTCTCCAACAGTTTTCTTGTCATATGCCATCAGATTGGTATAACAGATTCTTATATTAATGTTGTCTTACTTCTAGCATTTTATGATAAAAAGAAGTCATTGTAGCCTAATTAACAAAAAATTATGCATACTTGTTTTAGTCATGTATTGATTTATATTACATACAGTTTCATGAAATTCCTGAAATGATGATGAATCAATTATGCTTAAGTTCTTCAGTAACAAGTATTATGATCATGGTGATCCAGCCAGTAAGCAAGTAAAATTTTGTATATCAGATTCTAAGTTAAAATTTCATGAGAAACATCTATCAATGATCCCCAAAAGAAATGATGCTATGATCCCCAAACACCTTTATTTAAAAAAAAATCCAATGGTTTTATGTTTTCAATTATCTCAATGCTAAATAATAAGTGTTGTTGTAGTTACCTTAGTAGTAAAAGGATCAAACCCATGTCTTAGAGACATGGATTCGACTAGAACTCGAGAGTTGGATATATTGAACCGATGTTGTATTTTGTAAAAAAAAAGTTAAATAATAATTAAAAAACATAAAACTTTTTTTTTCAGGGTACCCGATACCCAATGACTACCTGGCAAAAATGTAAAAATAATTGAAGGGAAAGAGAATGAGATTTGTGTAAATGGTACCATCATATCGGATCAAAGATTCAGGCAATCCATTAGGACGCAACATCTTATCATTGGCCCCCTCTGTGTGTTTGCTAACCTCCACTTGCATTCTGCCATGTCATCATATACAAACCAAACAAAAAAAAGTGAAAACATTGATATAATAGTTCAGTGTGATATGTTCCTAAGCCAAAAATAATTGAACGTAAAAGAAAAAACAATGCTTATATATGCTGGAATTGTTCGACAACAATAGCATTTAACATATACATATAACATTCGAAAAAAAACATTATTATCTATATTTTCTGTTATTATTTAAAAATATGTTATTTGTTTCATATTATTCGCTATCTATTAAATTCGGGCGCTATCATAATAGGTGTAGGCACAGAAGGTCCACACACCATCACTGTCGAGACTTGAATAAGAGCCAGCCTAGGGTTAGAGGAGTGGACAACACAGTTGGCATGAAAATGTCTGAATTATAGCCATGATATGAAACGTTGGACACTTCCAGATCTGTCTTTTTGATGGGTCTTGTGGGTGATCATGTGGTATGTTTTAGTACACATACATATCCATTTGGATCGCCACTGTTGCAACATCTGCCAAAAGATGTGGATCCCCAATCATGCCTACTTTCTATATATTTTTGGTAATTTTTCCAAAAACATAAACATCTATTCATTTGCCAATATACTAAAAAATTTTGTATGCTTGTTTAGTTTAATAAACCACAACAAATATATAACATATTTGATTCCAGATTTTGTATCCTACTCTTTTATCTTTTATTACATAAAATACCATATATGCTAAATATAAAAATATGTTTCTTTTTCAACAAATTGAGTATAGTCACTTTCGCTCCAACTAAAGGATTGAAACGAAACTTTCTAAGGCATTAGAAACATAATAGAAAAATATGAATAAATTCAAGAGTATATGGTAATTGGCCATAGTATTTTTATGGTAAATGATAATTAAATATATTTATTTATTAAATAGATAGATTAGTTTAATTTTTTCTTCAAAATTAGGAAACTAACCCAATAAATTTGAGAACTTTGCCATCTTCATCCTTGATGGGGGCAATTGTGAGAAGATTCCAAAAGGGTGTCCCATCTTTCTTATAGTTGAGAAGTCTGCCACAGAAAGTATTCCCAGCCGCCAAGGCTTCCCTAATTTTTGCTACATCTTCTGGGTCTGTATCAGCACCTTGCAAGAACCGACTGCACCCACAAATTCAATCTCACTTTTAACCCTTAATTAATTGACAGTTATTACTTTTAAAAAAGCCTTCCAAATAAATAAATCCTTGTAATTTTTTTTTGTTCAAAGCAACTATTAAGTGGCATAAAATTAATCAAATGATTGATCACTCATAAAAATGTTGACTTTTAGTGAATTTTATTTGTGAAAGGATAGAAATTTGAAAACTGATAATTTACTTTTTTGTTATAGTTATTGCTCATGAGATTTTAACCCAAAATATATCCTACAAGTTATTGCTTATTTATTAGTTGAACTAATTCTCATGGACAATTTTTTTTACCAACATATATATCTTTACTTTTTATTTTTTCTACGGTATAAATTGTTGTTTTAAAATAAATTTCAAAAAATTAATATATATTGGATAGTGATAAGTATTACCAGTTTCTTCCAATGACCTCTTTTGAGGTGTATCCAGTCATCTTAAAGAAGCCAGCACTTGCATACATAATAGGGAAGTCAGGTTTTGTAGCATCAGAGACCACAAACGTTTGTTGAAATGAAGAAAGTGCATCCCTTACGTCTTCCGAAACTCTAGGAATATTCCCTTTCTCTTTGCCACCATCATCAGACATTTCACCCGAAGTCCTAACCGAGTTGTTCGAATTCCTCCTAGAAGTACCCGGTTTGTTAATGTTAGGTTCATCTCCGCCCGAAGTCCTAACCCCTACCCCTTGTGGTTTGCCCGTTTCCGTGTCGGTTTTTAAGACCAACCCCCATTCGGCCGCTCTTTTTGCGGCTACACCCACTTCCCCTGTTAGTTGTGGCGTAGCCCTTGATTTCTTTTCATCATTCGGGATGGTTTGAGATTTTTGTGGTGATGCTGAAATCAATGGTGATGATATGGGTTGGAGAGGAGCGGGGTCCTTAAGGGCCATCCATGTTGTCACTTCTTCGGTTCTACCGGCTGATTTGGGTGACTCTTTGAGTGGGTCAGGTTCAGGGCTTTTGTTTGGTTCAACCCAATTTTGCCATGAAGGGTGGTCCGACCGGAAGGCCGGGTTAGTGGGTCGGGTCGAGAAGGTGGTTGGGTTGAATATTTCAAGTGAACCACGAGAGTCTCTGGGCAAGGGTGGAATCACGGATGATTGCTTGGCCGACTTGTCTTTCGATTCCATTTCTGCATAAAGCACATCATCAAACAATCAAAATTACATGTTTTAGACACAAATATGTGGTCTAGAGATGGTGTGAAATAGTCCAAAAGCAGCACGAACTCATGTTTACTATCAAATCAGCAACTCCATAATTTAGTCATATTAAATATGTCCACATTAAAGACCCGACAGATTAATTTCAATATCATTTTTTTAATTAAAAAACACTTATATTTCATTTTCATCACCACATGTAGGTGGGGGCAGTGACATTAACTAAAGTAGGAGCGCAATAACTAATTTATAACTCATTAATATTAAAATATTATAATAAACTCTAATATTAAAAGATCATTTTAATGTAGATTTGATTCTTGATGGGAAAATTAAAATGACATAAAAAAAATTGAGAGGATATTTAGTAAGTATTTCATGAGGATATTTTGGCACTTTGGTCAATTTTGTGCCCACTAACATCTGTTGGTTGGGTGGCCACAACGAATTCTACGCACCTCACATTTTTCGAATATTGAATAATAAAAACGATTGGAGTTTGTACTAAACAATATTTCGAATACTTGTTATTCTTAAGAAAAATAATAATAATTTTTTATTTTCAATTATTTAAGTATAAACTGATAGTCAAAAAATTACAAAATCGTGAATATTCTTTAAAGAGACTTAGTATTTAAGTAATACTTAGCGTCTTTACTTAAGGCAGATTTTTGTCTTAAATAAGCAGTAGGAACAACGTCTCTATTTTTAAGGGTATTTTGTTAAATTAGTAAAAATAGTTTCGAAACTCTATACCCTTAAACTCAAATAAAGACACACATATTTTTCTTTAATAATTTGATACCGCCCATAAAAACCGTAAAAAACTAAAATGTGAAAACAAAGAGAGAAAAAACTGGAGTTTTGTGATGAGCAAGGCGGAAACATGTGGCGTGGGGAGTTCCGAAATTAGGTACGACGCAGCTTTTTGCTGTCCGTGAGAGTGAGTGATGAGAGCACACAAAATAACAAAGACAAAGTTGAGTTTATGAAAGGTGAAGGCAACTGAGTAGCCACACAAATTACAGCGCAAAGAAAATCCACAAACCAATCATATTTGCCAATTTATTACCTCTTCGCACGCAAGCATGATCCAAGTCCCAAAATTCCCAAGTCCCACAATTCCCAAGTCAAAACTAAAAAAAACCAAATACTGGTGCTCAAAATTATCTTTTCAAGAAAAAATAATGACGTGGAGATCACTTCTGCGATTTGATCACTATGAACAGAGGAATTACTATGCCAAGCAAATAATTCAAAACTCACACGATGTTGCGGGACTCAAGGAGCGGATTTGGAGGCAAGGAAGGCAACCACCCCTCAACATATATTACAAAGTTAATTATTTAGATTTTCTTTAAATTACAATCCAATTAATATGTACTAGTTCTAAAATAAAATATATATAATTTCGGCCTTCAAATTTACCACTAGAAAATTGAATATATTTACTCTCACTAAAAAAATCGAACTCTCTATTGTTTAGTGTTGAAGTAATATTTTCTCACCAAAAGTCGAATTTTAAACCTTCTTTTTGCCAGAACTTATAAACTAGATAAACCATTTATGGATAGGGAGAAGATAAGGCAGTAATTGATCAAACAAGTATGTCTTACAAAACAAGTACATACAAATTGCTAAAAAAGGGCGTACCTCCAGTGCAGGAATTCAAGAAGAAGAAAGCCTTGTTTGGTGTGGACACAAGTTCAAGAAAGCAAAAGCAGCAAAACGAGCACTTTATGTATGTGAGAAAGAAGAGGGTAAAGACAAGAAAGTGATGAGAAGAAGAGCTTTTTAATGGCAAAAAGAAGAAGAATAATTGTCAAGAAGAGAGAGATTATTGTGGTGGCTTCCCATGCTTAGACAACTATAAACTCACATGGCTAGTTCCTTCTCGTATCCCCATAACCATGATTGATATGGGAACTAATGTCGTATCTCCAAGAAAAAAACAGATATGAATCTGTTGTTGTTGATGTTCATGTCATGCACCGATCTTGAGCTCTGAGTTTCTGTGTTTTTTAGCAATGGAGGCAGAGAAGGGGGGAAGGGTTTCTGTGTTATTGCACGTTGGGGGGTTATAGGCTCTACCGACCAAGGCCCGGAGATGCAACGCTTCCTGTCTCTTTATGTCTCAATGAACGAGGCTATTTTTGATATGGAACCATAGAAGGACATTTATGGAATAAATATCTTTTTAACTTTTTGGTGTGATTGTGGTACTTTTGAGTGGGAAACATAGTAATCGGCTTATGTACTGATCGGGATAGCTCTAATTTTGAGAAAATGTGCAAATAAATCATCCAATATTTATACGCCCTTTACCACGTCGGATGATTAAAGTTTACTTTTGTGTTATACGTTCAATCATAAATAGAGATAAGCTCACGTATTATATACCTTTTATTGGATAATTAGTCATATTTTAGTTAGATCTCGATAAATTTGACCCAAAATGTAATATCATGCGTCATTTGGGAGATGGCATGACATTTGGTTTATAATGACTAGAATTTAACTATTAAATAATTTGGACTAATTTTTTCAAATAAGTGGTTGGGTCTAGAACTTGTTCGAGTCAATTAGGTCTAGTTGTTTTCGTCCATTGGCAATGACTAAGATGCTCGACCTTTTTCACTTAGCAATCTGCTCACCCGAAACTATAAAACACGAAAAATTCTTAATTAAACTTAGTGTATGTCTCTACACATGTACTAAGCGAATAAATAATTAACACATAGGATTCATGTACCATATCCCATATATATTAGAAAGACACATAAACTCACTTATACATATGTTAACTATTTAGTCGTTTGGTATATGTGTAAAAACATACAACAAGCGTAATTAAAAATTTTTCAACATGCACAATTGCGCCTAACCTCCGAATTTAGCGATGGGCATTACAATGAGGCAGTCTCAAAACCAATTATAGGTCAGGGTACGTTTAGCGAATTTAGCAATGATTTTCCCAATGGTGGGCTCAGAAATTTCTGTACGTATTATATGGATGAAGAAGGGTAGGGAACTTAGAGAGAGACATCTAAGGAGGGGATACGGGGCAAATGAGACTGTTCATCCAATGATAGAGAGTTAAACATAAAAGTTAAACCAACACAAAATAAATACAAGTGCATTTTCTAAGAATTGAATTTCCAATTTCTTGATAAAAAGTCTAATCAAGACTAACATGTTAATCATTTAGGTAACAGTTTATTGATAAAAACAATTATTTTTGGCAAGAACACAAAATTCGCTCTTCACTTGTTCCTTTCTTTGATAAGATATTGGACATAAATTGACAATAATGTTGAATTTTCTCAAAAAAAACACATACTCAGGATTTAAATTTAAGAAACGAAATTAAATATGTTCAAATTTAGTTCTAAGGGCGTTTCCCAATTTTTTTAGTTTAAAATTTTATCACAAATTTAATATTAAACTAATCTAATTAATATGTAATATAAGAAAATAATATATGTTACGTAAACCATTTTAATAATTAACTTATTAGTGTCGCATGTTTTAGGTCCAAAGAATTAACTATTTCTAATTTATTCCTAATTATTAACTAGAGTGTCAGAATAAATACGAAAGAATAGTCCTCGTCATTTTTAGTACTTGCTAGTCATATTTTCTTGCTGAAAAGAATTTCATTGTTGAGCTACCCCACAACAACACTCGTCTATAATATTAAATATTAACATTCAATAGTATGTTCTAAAATTCAACAAACCAAATTATTTGCATAAATCAAATTAATTAAAATTAAGAATTAAGTCCAAGAGGATGTTAATGTAAGTCATGGAAAATAGATTGAAATAATATCCTTTTGTATCGATTTCTTTTAAATACTTTTAACCGTAAAAATATTATTTAAATATTTTACAGTTAATTCAAAAATTAAAATTTTAACAACATATTTAAAGATTTAAGCCAAATAATTAAATTGCAACTAATAAATTAAATTTAAAATATATAAAAATATTTCAATCACTAAAAATATATAAAGAAAATAGAAAAAAGAAAAAAGAGCATAGGTCATCCGGCGGAAAAGCTAGAAAACGAAGGGAGGGGATACAAAAATGAAGGCCCACAAAGGGTAGGACCCAGAGCCACGTGAACCACCTTATCCGTTCACGGCTCAGGGTTAATGTCACATCCCACACTTCCTCTTGCGTAAGTCCAGCGCTCTCTTCTTTTTTCCTTTTTTTACGTAATTCCAGCCCTTTTTATTTCATAGAAATTTATTGTGGTCCCGTTCTTTTAAAACTCTATTTTTCCCCCCTACTAAAGTATTAAATACTCCTATAATATCAATTTTCGCATATCAAATCATAAATATTTGGAAATAATTGTAAATGTATTTGAAATTTCATTAAACATACTATATAGTAAATTGTAAATAATAAAAACAATTACGTTTTTTTATTGGCAATGGTAGCTCGAGTGTTTCTTTTTTGAAATGAAAAAAAATTAAAGCAACATTTTTGTATTGAATTTTCCAAAAATATAAACATTTTTCCTTTGACGCCGAGCTATTTACACAACAAGTAATTTTGTTATCATTTGAAAATTATAATATGATGAATTTTCGTCTTCGAGAATATATGTTTTACCCTGTAAATTAGTTGGTCTGTTTTTAAACCTTAATTAGTCCTTTAGTTTTCATTTGATAAAACAAATTAGCCAATCTATTAAAATGAATATTTGTAAGATCAAAAAAATGCTTTTGATAGTTGTGAATTATACTCTAATATTTAAATTACATAGATTGGAAGGTAAAAGAAAAGGATTTTGTTCGTATTAGGGCTTGGTGGAGATGGGAATCATATGCCCCAGTGCCCATCTCATGTGTGGATGAAGCAGCTTTGCTTCATTACAAACAACAAGAGCACTAGACAAGTGAGTGTGTCTCAACGATGAAAAGTTACTTTCAATCCCAACAGATAGGAATGAATTTCGCACAGAACCTGCCCCCTTGTTCAAGCTTGATTCTATGCATCATTTAAAGCTTCAACTCAATTGTTCCGATCATTTCCACCATGGGAAGGAATGAGTTAATAACTTTCTTTAAAAAAAAATCCAGATTGTCCAAAATTTTTCAACTAGACTGAGCAGAATTGTTTGCATATCAATTCTACTTAAAAGGGAATAACTTATCTTATGGGAGTGGTGGATATTCTGATTTTTAAAGATAAAAAAAGTTAATCAGCAGTTTTATAGATATTTTTAACACCATCGAAAATTGTGGTAGAGTGACACGAGCTTTTCTCTTAACCATGAATCTAAGCTTGGAGAATCTAAGCTTGAATTTTGAGATTTAATCATTTAACAAAAAAAATGTTTTTAGCACAAAGATCTAGTGCCATGACTTCCAATTTGAACAAATGTAATTGTCATAAATCCTCTTCCATAAGGTTTTTTTCAGGGTAGAGTTAGACTCAATTTCATAAAAGACAAATTTCAGGGACAAAAAGGTAGTGTATTGAACATGCAAGCTTAACATAATAGTCGAACATGCGATTTTTTTTTGTCATAATTTGTGTTGAACAAGTAAGCATGCGAATACTGAAAGAATTGAAAGAATAGTTAGAGGATTACCAGAAATTTTTACACTTCGGTAACAGTTGACACCATATTTAAACAATGAGATTTGGGAGGAATGTTTTGCTTCCTTGTGGTTCAAGTTATAAGACATTTGACCAGAACAAGATGTTGGGGTTAATTTTATTTGTGGGCACTAGACTTTATGTATTTTTTAAGTATAGTCATAAAAGTAACTTTTTGTCTAGAAAGATCACCATGTTTAAGGAATTTGTTCACCTATAATCACTGCGGTCAGATTTTTTGAATCCTCCATAATGGCAACCACATGGGAAATAATTTTGACACATAGATACACACAGGCATCACTCAAAAGAGCAAAAAAAGATTGAACCCATATCAATAATCATAATCAATTTCTATTCTCTACTAATGAGTTAGCTAACATTTGTCAGGAGGCTAATTTCACACGGGAGATTGGATCACAATTGCTAAAGTTTGATGAACGCAACAAGGACGCAGGTTTTGAAGATTTTGATAGCAATTTTATTTGAATTTTTGTACTAGGATTTCGAGGGATTTGATAGGCAGCATCTAAGAGATTTTTTTACTTTATATTCCAAAGATATACGAACTTGTTCACTAAATGTTCCCTAAAACATTTTGTTCTAAATGAATAACATTTTGAAGATTATGACTTAAAAAAAAATTAAACAAACAATATGTCCTTTAGAGGATAGTATCTAGAAAGAACTCAAAGCAAGCCCCAATCTGTTACTAAGAGAGTTAAATTTGAATGTACCTTTCACTTGCGCTTATGAAACTCATTTATACTCATTAATAAAGAAAAAAAGATAAGAAGATCTTCAAATACGTACCGATGATTGTAAAAGAATTAACAACAAAAGAAGTTAAAATTTTGAAGTGATAACTAAAAATCATAAAGTTTCGAATGGTTAAAACTATATAGATAGTCAATGATTACTTGAAAATACAGTTACACATCTCTTTCTTCTAACGAAACCATCTATAATTTCTTTTGATAAGTTCATATAGAAACATCAAAAGAGTTCCATAAATGTTTTTGTATATATACCAACACTTCCATAAATGTCGCCAATTTGATTGATTTGTGGCAAAGAAACGCTTTGATTGATATTTTTTCAAAGTTGATGGTGACAACACATGAACTAACAAGGAACAGCTTTGCAGTCCAAAAACTGTGATTGTTGCATCAGTGTTTGCAAGTGTATCTCTTGCTGGTTACAAATGTACACTTCAAAGAATAAACCAAAAAGAACTTCTCTCAGGTTAGTACTATTGAAAACTACAACACTTAAGTGTAATCCAAATTTGATTCTAACTTATCTTGAGATAAAAACAATATATGTGGACAATAAGGGCCATTCTTATCATTAAGTGTAAATTATTATTCATTTAATTGATTAAATAAATACTAATATATCAATAAACTGTTGATTAAATGGCAAATATGTTGTTACCAAACAAATTTTTTTTGTCAAAATGTAAGATTTAAATAACTTGAAGGTGGTTGTCCTTTTTTGGTTCAAATATTAGAGAAAATATTTATTGATAAAAGCAAGTCGTTGATATTCTAAACTCTAAAAGTAATTGTTCATTTTTTTATAAATAAAAGCAATAATGAAAATATTCCTAGTACCAAATGATAAAAAAATTATTTATCGTGAGAGTTAATATGCAAAATTATTAGTTAAATCCAATTATT
>CAODLS010839742.1:0-12629 GCA_948243855.1 Flueggea neowawraea
GGCGCTTCCATAATAAATACTTCCGACTCCAACGCGAGAGTTAGTTTAGTTTTTTTTTCTTTTTTAATTATATTTTAATTCATCATGTATTGTTAATTGTTGTATTGTATTTGTATAATTAAATTTGATATTGTAACCACAATATTCCTTTGCCACAAGTGAAGGCATCTAATAAAATTTAATGAGTTTTTTTTAATGTTGTTTAAAATTATGTGATGTAACTACTAGTAGAATAATTAATTTGTTTGAAAATTATTAAAAAAAATCTTTGAAATATAATGTATTATTGGTACTATAGTTAATTATTGAAAATAACAAAATTTACAAACCGAGAAAAAAATTGAGGGGATGAAATAGTGGATTAAAAACAATTTTTTTGGAAAAAAAGAGGGAACCGAATTGAAACCGAACCAACAGTTGAACAGGTCAAAATCAGTCTAACCCAGAACCAAACCAAAACTGGCCAAGAACCGGACCAAACCGTAGGAACAAAAACTGTTGACCAAATCGGTCAAACCGAAGTCGAACCAGAACCAGAACCGAATCGCCCAAAACCGCCCATGGGCGGTTTGGTTCCTGTTTCCCCTTTTCAGAAACTGGAACCGCCAGTTTCTGAATCGATAACAATTATACCCTAAGAGATGGAGATACCAACATCAAGAAAGTTCTATAATATTTATCGTTTTATCTCTAATATATTGATTTTTTTCTTTCAATTATGATTATGAAACTTTTAAATTATTTCTTATTAGGAATTTTTCAGATTCTCGATTTTTATGAATACATTTTTATATTTAGATATTTATAAAAATATCCCATATTTTTATTATTTATACATTTTCTCTACGTTTCCATTTCTTAAATCTTTGAGAAAAGTTATTTTTGGTTTCATTTTCCGTTTTTAGTTTTTAAGCAACATAGATGAGTAGCAGGAAAATTCCACATATGAAGAAAAAAGGCTATTTTTGGTTGAAGAAATGGAAAACAAGAGGAAAGTAAGAAAATAAGTAAACTGGAATGGAGGAGAGATGAAAATATTTTTAATTTTTCTTAAGTCATTTGGTTTGTTAAATAATAAGAGAAAAAAAATGATTACGTGTTTAGTTACATTGATAAAAGGAAGAAAAAACTTGACCAATATTTGCTAAACTTTCCTTTTCTCAAATCTCTCCATTTTGTGGGGAAAGTAAAAAGTACAAGAAGGCAAAAATAGATATTTAGTCACTCTCTTTGCCAAACCTATTGGGTAATGTGTGATCAATATTAAGATCCTTCTATGTTTTAATGATGAGCAAAACATAAGATTTGAAGTTAAATACATTGGAAGGCTCAGAGTTGTGAAACAAGGCACTCAGAGCACCTAATGTACAATACAACATACATAAAGTATGTTGAGATGCATTAACGTACATTAACAAAAACATAACGTACGTTAAAGGATGCTAGTGTACGTTAGCGAGTCATAACGTAAATAAATGGAAACATGAGCCACTGGAGCATGCAAGACCAATAATAACGTATGTTAACTAGAGAACATGATGATCAACATATGTAACACATCAATAACGTACGTTAAAGAGCATCCAAAAGGTTGAAACTGCATTAAATGCACTCCAACGGCTAGTTGCTTTATCCCAATGGTCATATGGTTTACAAAAGACATAAATACATGAAGAAAAGGTAAAGAAAAGGGGGAACAACATCTGAAATCATTGTACTAAAACTCCCATCAATTTCAACCATCAAAAATACCAAAATCAAGCTAGAGGATCAAGGCATCAAGTTCATACATTCAACTCTAGCATAGTGCTTCAGTCTTTGTAAACTTTTTGTATACACTTTGGGTGTGGGATAGATTATTTGTGAACCTAAGAAAACAACGTTGTGAGGGCTTTAGGGGTGTGAGCCTAAGCTAGAAATCAACCTTGTTGTCTTTAGAGGTGTGAGCTGAGAATAACCTTGTGTTGACCCTTAGAAGTGTGAGCCGCAATCAACCTTGTTGTAAGACTTTGTTGGAATGAGCTGGAACCAATCTTCGAGATAGTTAAAATCGCAAGTGTTGGGACTTGGGTAATGGACATAGGCACGGTTGGATAAATCACTATAAATCTTTGTGTTCATTTTCTCTCTTCCTCATCTCTTAACTTATATCAAGGACTAAAAAAATTCTCCAACAAGTGATACTAGAGTGGTTTTCGTTCAAGAAGGTTTAACATTCTTGGAGTAAAGATCCCCATCAAAGAAAATGGAGTTCGATCATCTCTCCGCATTTCATGATAGAGCTTCCCTTACTCATCATCCTCTCTTCAATGTCTCCAACTACTCCCTATGGAAGAATCTTATAGTGGTCTTCATCAAAGCACACAACATTAAGCTTTGAAAAGTAATTGCTTTTGGCCCCCTTATCTTTGAAAATCAAGATGACTCATTATAAAGTGAAGAAGAGTACACCAATGCCGATTGCAAAAGGAGAAGATAAACGCTCAAACGATGCACGTTTTCTGTGGATTGATGCTTGAAGAAATTAAAAGAGTTTCAAGTTGTAGAAGTGCACAAGAGATTTGGAAGTCTTTATAAGTAACATATGAAGGCACTTCTCAAGTCCAAGAAATAAAGATTAACCTCCTTCAACATGAGTTCAAACTCTTCTCAATCAAAGAAGATGAGTCCATCATAAATGCCAAAATTTATAAAGATCACAAATGGGCTAGAGGCCTTGGCAAAGAAGGTCGAAAAGCATGACAAAGTGAAGAAGATCATTCACTCATTGCCAAAAGAGTGGGTTTCATAAGTGATGATAATAATGGAAACCAAGGATCTTAACACCTTGGATTTTAATGCTCTCATTAGCTCCCTCATAAACTATGAGATAATTCTTAAACCAATGGGGATAATACCAAAATAAGAAAAAGCTTTGAAGGACAAATCAGACATTCCAAGTGCAGAGTAGAGTGAAGAGAAATCAAAGCTTGGATGAAAAGGAAGATGAAGAATTGGAGTATTACTAATGTATGAAAAGTTGATGAAAAACAAAATGAAGGAACGAGAAAGGGTGGAGAGATTGAAGGACAAAAAGAAAAAAAAAAGAAAAAGGAAAAGAAAAAAAAAGAGATTGTAGACTTTGAGTGATAATGGTGATCCATCAGCTAATGTGTGCCTTTTGGCACATTAGGTACTCATAAATTCTCATTCTTTTAATTTTTCATGCATTTTATTTCTTGTTTGATTGATCATATTTGCATGATTTTGAAAATCTTAATGCTATTTTTTTTTTACTTATGCACAAATCATTTTTTATAAAGGGAGAGAATTTTTTTTATCATGCATAAATTGTGTTGTGAAAGGGGGAGTGAAACTTGCTTATGTTTAATCTTTTTGATTATTACAAAAAAGGGGAGAGTATTGAATAATCTTGTTGATTTTTAAATGAAAATAAAAGGGGTGGAATTTTAAAATATTCACATGATCATACATTCCTTTTGCATGATTCTAACCTCTTGACAATGATAAAATCCTTGATCAAAATTGTTGCCCTTGATGTAACACTTAAATTCTTCAAAGTTTTGCCCTTGAGAGTATTGAACAATCTTGTTGATTGTAGGATCGTGTATGATCAACATTAAGATCCTTCTATGTTTTGATGATAAGCAAAATGTAAGACTTAAAGTTAAATATGTTGGAAGGCTCAGAGTTGCGAAACAAAGCACTGGGAGGACTTAATGTATGCTACAACATACTTAAAGTACATTAAGAAGCATTAACATATGTTAAAAAAAACATAACATACGCTAAAAGGTGCTAAAGTACATTAACAAGTCATAATGTACGTAAAAGTGATGCTAAACGGAAACAGAAGCTACTGGAGTATGCAGTACTAGGAATAACATATTTAATTGGAGAAAATGATAATCAAAGTACGTAAGACATCAATAACATACGTTAAGGAGCATCTAAAAGGTCGAAACTGCATTAAATGCATTCCAACGGCTAATTGCTTTAGTCTAACGGTCATATGGCTTAGAGAAGCTATAAATACATCAAGAAATAGTAGAAAAATAGGGGAAAAATATCTGAAATCATTGTGCTAAAACTCATATCAATTTCAACAATCAAAAGCACCAAAATATGCTAAAGTCAAGATCAAAGCATCAAGTTCATACATTCAATTCTAGTATAGTGCTTCAATTTTTGTAAACTTTTTGTATACACATTGGGTATAGGAAAGTTTAGTTGTGAACCTGAGAAAACAACGTTGCAAGGGCTTTAGAGGTGTGAGCCTAAGAGAGAAGCCTAAGAGAGAAATCAATCTTGTTGGCTTTAGAGGTGCAAGCTAAGAATCAACCTTGTGTTGGCCTTAGAGGTGTGAGCCACAATCAACCTTGTTGTAAGGTCTTATTGGATTGAGCCAGAATCAATATTCGAGATAGTGAAAATCCTAAGTGATGAGACTTAGATAGTGGACATAGGCACGGTTGGTCAAACTACTATAAATCTTTGTGTTTATTTTCTCTCTTGCTCCTCTATCAAATCATATCAAGGATCGAAAAATTCTCCAACAAAATCAAATAATGTATTAAATGGAATGATTGTTTAGTTGTTAGCCTTTTACTTTTAATCCTCCGTATTTCTTCAAAATAAATATAGGTTAAATCTTGCTCATAAAGTTAAATCCGGTAGAAATTTATCCTAACTAGGGGTGAGTAGGAATGGAACCAAATTAAACTTTGAACCAAGCTAAAAACCGAAGTAAGTGAAATGACATTTTTGGTTTGTGTACGTGTATTGCATATTATTATTTTATTTATAATTTAATTAATTTTTAATATAAATATAAATATTTAATTTTTGGTAGTCAATTTTTATTGCATAAAATAAGGAAAAAATTAAGAAGTGAATTACCTATATTGTTGAAAAGTGAATTTTTTCCTTAACTTAGTTGTGAATTATGAATTTTTGTTTTCCTAATTGGTAATTATCAAATTTGTGTTTGAGATGAGACGAGAACATTAAATGCCACAACCATTTTGAGATGCAAATCTAAATTCTTATCTAAATTGAATTCAATTTTCAGTGACTAATTGCTATCAACAACATTGATTATAGATCAAATGATACCAATATATTGATACTTGATGACAATTCTTTTAAATTAAAGTTGTTATATATTTTAAAATTAAGGTTGAATTATATTGTTATTGAGGTTGATACCAATCTGAATGATTTTATTATTGTTTTATATATATTTCATTTGTATAAAATAGTTGTGATTTACAAATTTTTGTAATTATCCTTAATTTTGATAGCAATAATCTCTAATTTGGTTGATTGAAAATTATTTCCTATCCCAACCTATCTGCATGCATGTTAATGTTTGATATTAATGTTGATTTGTAATTTCTTGGCAGAAAAATCTTTAATATCATCTACAAAATAATATTGGCTTGGAACTTAAAAAGCAAATAGGTATATCATAATCATAATTATACTTATAAATATCAGGCTATGAGAATTTTTTTTAGATACTCTTATACCTCTTTTCAATTATAAATTATTATAATTGTCGAATTACTATAACTCTAGATTACTATAATTTATGATTTTGAAATATTTAAGATTTAATACCCCAATCCAAGTCTTAACCTTAAATGAGAGACCCCACATCTTTTGTCCCATCACTTTCGTCTTTGACTCTCTTGCATCTCTCCTATTTCATGTTGCACTTTCCTTTCTCCACCGCGCGACTTCTCTTTTTTTGTGGGCCTTCGTCTACATGTATTCCAGTCTTGTTGATACCATCGGACATGGTGAGCGACACGATTGAACAAAGCTTTTCTCGTTCGATTTTTAGATTTGAGGTTCGTGATTAAAGGAAGCCCTCTCCTTTTTGGTTTGTCTTTTATTTTTTATTTTTTTGGGTTTTGTGTTGTTTTTCTTTTGATTTTATGTTATTTGGAAGTCGTGTTGTGTGGATGTTTCTATTATTCAAGATAATTGTTTTTCTAAGGTAATCTTTTTAACAAGGTAAGATTGCATACGCTAGTGTATGTTAACTATTGAAACATACAAAGTAGTTTTTATTATTCAAATTAATGTTTTAATAGGGGAGATTGGATGTATTCGTGTTTGTTACAGAGAACTGCAAAAAAATCGACTTTTGTTTTTAATGAACAAACTAGATTGGCTTTTTGTGTATATAGAATTGTAAAACCCGTGAGTTAATGAGTTGATATTTGGGCTATGCGAGTTTAGACAAGGAGAGTGGGTGAGTTAGTGGGTGAGAGATTGTTTGAATGGTTTGAATCACTGAGGAAGGTTTATGGTTTGTTAAAGGACTGAGGTGGAACTGAGATTTACTCAGTTATAGAACTGGAATTTGAGTTCAATGAAACACCCCTGAATAAACCTTAAATACCCAAAATAATTGACCGTAATGTCAATTCGGTTAGTTCGATTCCTCTTGAAAGCTCGGTTCAATCAATTCAATTTGATTTCCAGACCTGTTCGGTTAATTTGGTTTAACCTAAGTTGATTTGGTTTTGAACCAAACGGATAGAATCCTATTCCCTAGTCCCAACCATGTAAGTTATATACATAAAATTATCCTAATCATGTATGTTATTTACATGTTTATGATCCATATTAAATATACTTGTTTATATGACACTAATGTACGCTTCAAACATATCAACATGACTTGTGAAGTACATTCAATTCATTAGTCTAGGTACTCCACATCCTAAATTATGAAGACTAGGGTGTTATCTCTCCCGTAGTTGGAGGTGCTTGAAACTATGCACTGTACATACGAGGGCGCATACTGTAAGAGCTATCACCCAATCTAATAGGCAACCACTTTAATGATATCAAAGGGCATCACATCACGTCGATAGCTAAGCTACCAAACCCATACAAACCATAAACACTACGGTATTACATTAACATATTACGTAGGAATGTATCCCTTAATTTGTGTTCCACTTATAAGTCATTGTATTTGGGGTTTATTACATGATAAGTACACTTTTTGAAGTATGATCAGAATTCATTGTCACAATTTCACATGTAAAAAATAATAGAACTCTACAGTGACTACTGCATGACATTTAACACTCATAGAAGGCATTTAGACTATTCTTATCAAAGCAATCTACACACAATTAAATAGAAGGAATCATGTCAATAAATAAGGATGCACATCCTTCCTAGAAACAAAAGGGGATCATAGGTTTATCTGGGGGTGACCCGAGTCACATTTAGGAAAAGGATATGCATCCCCCAGGGTGTAACGAACATCCATCTACAAAGTGTCAAAATCGGGCCAGAAAATCTCACCTTTCTCTCATGTTATTAATCCATTATGCTATCCAACACTTAGATTCATTAAACCACAAAAAATGGCACTAAAAGCACACATTGTCTTAAACACGTTAAAAACATTAAAGTTAATAGCTTTAGAGGCCTATATACCCATTTTAAAACCCAACATAGACCATACCGACTCCACAAGTGTTCTATAAGTTAAATAGTTAAACATTCACCAAATAATGTAAAAAAAGCATACCTTAATTGATCCTGTAACTCGTTCCCACGCTCCATTCTTGGTTTCACCTTAAAAACCCCATCTTTTATGTGTTCAACAAGAAAAAAACTTAATATTTGATTAGTAATATTAAGATCAAATGCAGGTGTTTGGGTTGAGTTTCACTTACCAAAGCAAGTATGACGATGGTTCTAACGAAGAGGAATTAGGAAGTGATGAAAAATCCCTTCCATGGTTTTTTTTTTTGTGAGTTAACGAAGAAAGGTGTTTAAGGGGTTGTTTATTTTACATTAGGGCTTATAATGATGTATGACCAAGTTTAGAGGTGTTCATATACGCTTAGGGTTGAGACAAGAGTGAGGTTGCACAATAGACAAGGGGGAGTAACGTCCACATGGGAGTGACATGCATCCAATATCCATGTTGGCAATCGTGTGAGCTAATCAGGTGCTGGTAGATTGCCCAAGCCTCACAAGAACAAGATATGCGTCCCTCTCTCCTCGACGCGCATCCTCTGCCTAAAAAATGCAAATTTTTGTGCTTAACTTCATTGAACAATTCCTGAATTGATCTAAATCATTCTAATGTGGGCAAGAAAATAAAAGTGGACAACATGCAATACTTTGGTTATGGACCTCGACACGAGTTTGTTTTTTGTCATATATGCTATTAACATTGTTTGCATTTATTAAGAGTTTTGTTTAATTTAGATTTCTTGTTTAAGAATAATATTTATTTCATTTTAGTTTGTTTTATTTTATTTAGTTAGCTTATTTGTTTAAGAGTCTATTAAGATTTTTTACCTAAACCCTATAAGCTGTAACTTTCTTATTTCTTTAGTAGTTTTTGAGTTTGTGTTGATCAATAATATTGGTGCCGGTCCTAGCTCTCGTTCTCTCCAAAATTTCGGCATTCTTCATAGAATCAACCAATTTTGATGCTATTTTTGTGATATTTTGTTAAATCAACAGGACTATAGAAGATTATTTTTAGTATTTGTATGTGAATCAACATATCCAGTAGTAATCCCCATTCAATTTCATTGCTTTCATTATGTTAATTGGCATCAAAGCCGACGTCGATCTTGGTAATCATGCCGCGAGAAGAAATCAACGTCGGTTGGATTAAATTTATGACCGCGATTATCTGAATCAAAGAATTGATTAGTTAGTGGGTCAACATGTAAGGTCGCAGTGGAAGTTTAATTGTGACAATGGAGAAATTAATGTGTAATCAGAATATGAATACTAATCCTAACTGTTGTAGGAATCTTAATTGATGTTTTAATGGTAAACACTCTTTTATCAATTTTGTAGAAATTGGGTATTTTAATTTAGATTTTACAATAAGCAAAGTTTTTAATTGGTTGTTTGATATGGATATTTAGTTTGAACATCACTGAATTGTGGGATTGCGTGGCTTAAATAAGGTTTCATTAAAATTGTGTGGTGGTGCTTTTCGATGGTGGAGAGAATTTCATCACTTATTTGATTCATGGGATCAAATGAAAATTGGATTAACAGATGAACTTTATAGTGTTCACCAGTCAAGTGAAATATTCATGACAGTAAAAAGAAAGCTAAAGAGTTACTATAATAGCCTTATGAGGGATGAAGCTGAGATCGTAGAAACCTTGGTTGTACACTCTATTGTTTGTATGTTAGAAGAAGGTGAAGATTGGGTTGAACAAGAAGATGATGGTGATTTCATCGAGCCCAAAGAGCTACTATAATAGCCTCAATTTAGTTTCTTGTTTTAGAAGAACATTCATTTTATTTTAGATTTCATAATTAAGGTAATCATTTGTTTTTTTATTTAATTATCTTATTTGTTTAAGTGTCTATTAGGGTTTTCGCCTAAACACCACAAAAATGTAATTTTCTTATTTCTTTAGTAGTTTTGAGTTTTTGTTGATCAACAACATTTGGTGGCAGCCCTAGCCCTCGTCCTCTCCAAAATTTTGGCATTCTTTATAGAGTCAATGAATTTTGATGTCTATTTTCCTTGTATTTTGCTAAATCAATATGACTATAGAAGATTGTTTTTAACATTCATGTGCGAATCCATAGATTCAACAGTTATCTCCTTTTAATTTTATTACTTCCATTACATCATATTCCCCATCACGTCTAACAAACTCAAGACTCAAAAGCAACCTCATAGATCATCAATAACCCTTGACACTCAAACCACACCTAAAGATGCATATGATTACAACAAACTCTCTCCTTGAATTGCTTTGGCCTGCTTAATATTCAAATCGTGATACCTATTGGCCCTTTTTTTATACAACATTAAATTCTCAAAAGCCATCATGCACTATTCCACTGGGTCACTCATTTGGAATTTCCTATTTTCACCTACAAGATTAAGACTAAAATTGGCAAACTTGATTGCGTAACATGCTTTATGCTTCCGCTCAATAGGTAGGTGGCACATGTTTCCACAAACTAACCTATAAGGTATAGTGCTTATAGGCATATTGCATGGCGTTCTATAAGCCCATAGGACATCATCTAGCTTTTTTGACCAATTTTTTAATGATTCTCTATTGTATTTTCTAGAATTCTTTTCAATTCTCTATTAGCTATTTCAACTTTGGTTAATATTTCGTGGATGGGCTAGCAACTTTACTGTCACAATCTATTTTTGGATCATGATCGACGTATAAAGTGGACCGTCTGTTGGAGTCCAACCTATCTCACACAAGTCTCGGAGACTAGACATTCTACCATAAGTAAAATATAAAACACTTTATACTGAAATCATAATCATAAGTACATGTATATAATATCAATTACTAAATTATGCAAAAACAAATCATAATATCAGAGTAAAGTATAAGTCCAAAAGGACAAAATCAGACCCAGTAACCTAACAGCATTTCGGTGTTGAGTTTTAAAAAAAAACAAAAGAGCCCTAATCAAGAGGGCACTCCCTATCAATGGACGCCTCAATAAGTACAGAATGACAGACGATTGTTGAATGCTAAAATAAGAATCTGTGAAATGAGATAAAGAGGATGGACAAGAAACAGAATAAAAGGGGTAAGAATCCCTAGTGAGGAAACGACACTCCTAAGCGGCACTAAGCCTCACAAAAACTGTTTTTGAAAACCGTTCAAAAACATCAACATGCACATATAAACATATATACGTATACACGCTAATATTGAAATATAGTTCAAAACTCGTTTTGAAAATGTTCGCATCCAAAGCAAACAACATACAGAAACGTACATAATATATATATATAGTATAGCTGACGTGGATATGTGACCTGAAACTGACTGATAAATAAAATAAGGGTGAACTCCGTCACTAAATTGATATTGAGTACGCGTGTTTGGCCGGACACACAACTACCATAAACCCTGATAACCGGACATTGACTGCGCATTAGTATACCAAATGCTACGTTTACCCTACGTAGCACAGGTACCCCATTCCAATATATATATATATAAACTATACATATAACTACCACACATGTTGAGTAAAAATTATTTTACAAAGAATATTTATATACCTTATATAAATATTCAAAATTTGAGACTGAATAAATTTGCAGAAAATATTTATAAATCATATACATATTATTTATCAAAAAAACTGAGTATTAATAATCACGTAATCCGAATTATTAATTAGTCAAGTCATTACTATTTTATTTTCAGAGTAATGGCAAACACAACAAAAACATATAATTTAGGAGACACAACTTATGTGTCCGAAGATACTATTTCACTCACCTGATATCTGAAGCTGCCATTTTACCCATCTAGTATCTGAAGCTATGGATCCAGTCAAGCACCACTGGCAGGTGGCTGATCCTGCTGATAAACGCAGGAAGCTGAAATAGATACAAACATAACATTTATCAAAACGGAATATTGGTACTATGGTGATATCGAATGCATGATATGCAAATGCTGATATAAGCTCTCGTCCAACGACGAAAGACATACTTCGGTCGAAGATCTAACACTGAAACCTCAAAAATTGGAATCTACATAAAATTACAGTTAGGTCCCTTAACCTTTGTAAAATTACTAACTAATCCTCAAGGTTCTCAAAATTTACCCATAAGTCCTCCAAGAAGTCAAAATCTCCAAATTAGACTTCTAGCTCTTAGAAATTACAAAATATCAAAAATTACATCTTTGATCCCTTTGAACCATGGATAACTCAAGTTACAGAAAAACCTTACTCGAGTTAGCCAAACCCTTGATAACTCGAGTTATAGGAAAGTCTAACTCGAGTTACCTAGGTCATGCCTAACTCAAGTTACCCAAGTCGCTTACTCGAGTAAATCACTTTCTCAGAATTCCTAAAACTCAATAAATCTTGATTTCACTAATAAAAATTGCAATCAATCACCTACATTGAATCTAATCAACCTTCTGAACACAAATCTAAGATCCATTCCACCAAAACAATTCGAAATAACTCAACATCGACCCAAACTGAATTGATCTAACCCATTTATGATCATCCCTAATTCTGGTGATTTAAGGCCAACTCTAAGCGTTTCTAAACTCCCAAAGCACGATCTAGCAACCCTAACATTCATTTCAACAGAGGCATCATGAATCTAACTTTATGAACACGCGTTTAAAACCCTAACATGCATATCTTGCAAAAGGATAAAGAATTGAAGAAATGTAAGGGTTTATAAGCTTAATCTTACCTCAGAGATGATGTTGAAGCAAAGAGAAACACTGGAGATTGATTCTGGATGGATTGGAATGTTTCAGAGTGAGAGGGTTGAGTAAGAACCAAATGAGTTGGGTAAGGGGTATTTATAGACTTTATGCCCGATCGAGCCCTAACTCGAGTTATACACTCGATTACTCGAGTTATCCTTTCTCCAGATCGTTCTGGGTTAATGGCTTTCTCGAGTTATCCATAGGCTTACTCGAATAATCCAACCCCCACACAACTCGAGTTACAACAATGCCAACTCAAGTTATCCAACCCTTATATAACTCGTGTTATCCTCTTTTCTAACTCGAGTTATCACTCCTCAAACACCAAATGCAACAAATTAACACCCCAAACTCGAGATCAGGTCAGAGATCCACCAAAAC
>CAODLS010839766.1:0-12537 GCA_948243855.1 Flueggea neowawraea
AAATACGTTGGAAAGCTCAGAATTGTGAAACAAAGACTCCGATGCAGTTAACGTACGTTAGTGTGAGTTTACCGTACGTAACAAAGGACTCACGTACGTGAAGAAAGAGTCACGTACGTGAGAGAAGGCGTGAAGACAAGCAGAAGCCACTAGAATGTTGAAAGTGGTGTCTAATGTACGTAAGGAAAGGATTACGTACGTAAAATTGAAACAAATGTACGTGAAGTATTAAGCAACATACGTGAATCATGAAGAACCATGATCAACGTACGTAAGAATGTGTGAAACGTACGTAAGCTGCAAAAATACCTAGATAACGTACGTAAGAAAAGCGTGACGTACGTAAGACATGCACAGACAACAGCTGACAGCTTTAAACACACTCCAATGGCTATATTCTTCTCTCCAACGGTCATATTGATTCAAGGTGCTATAAATACATCAAGAGAATACCAAAAACGTGTTGGACAACATCAGAAATCATAGAGCCAAACTTCCTATCAATTTCTATCAAGAAAAATATCAATTCAAGCTAGAGATCAAAGTTCAACCTTCAATCTCAAATACTCAACTCTAGCATAGAGTTTCATTGTTTGTAAACCAATTGTATACACTTTGAGAGTGTGAGTTAGGTTTGTTGTAAGCCTATAGAAAACAACATTGTAGAGGTTTGTTGTGAACCTAATTATAAAACAACATTGAGAGAGGTTTGTTGTGAACATATAGAAAACAACCTTGTTGGCCTTAGAAGTGTTGAGCCGTAATCAACCTCGTGTATTGGCCTTGTTGGATTGAGCCACAATCAATCATCGATAGTGAAAAGCCTAAGTGAGACTTAGGTAGTGAATGTAGGTAAGGTTGGTCGAACCACTATAAATCATTGTGTCGATTTTACTTTTACTTTTTAAGTCGCTTCCGTTCATACAAAAACTATCCAAAGCTTAGACCGAAATTCTCCAACAAATGTTGTATGTTATCCAGTTAGGACAGTCTTTAATCTTTTCAACATATCTGGAGCTACAGGTTTTTAAAGAACTTGATATTGATTTTCCATGAAAGTAGGCTTTCTGTAAATATAAAGTATGAATCCTAATTCAACTTATAGAGTTTGTAGTGAATTTTTAAAGTCAGATCAATTGCTGGCCGGTTTCTGCTTCAAGATAGATTTGACATCCCATAGTATTTTAACCATAATTCATTCATTTCAGCACCAAATTGAGATCTGTAAATTGATTCAGAAACTAGACACATATATCTTTCTAAGAGTGTAAATCAAGTTGTCTAATTCAATCCATGAGAGTTGCAGTAAATTTTTTAAGTTGGTCCGAAAGCTGTAATAGGGAAGAAAGAACTTTCCTTGTGTTTTAATCATGATTTGCTCTATTCAATTCCAAATCGAGAAACGCTTATTAATTTGGAAACCGAACTCACATATAATTTTCTGTGTAAAATTTCAGAACCTAATGTGAACTACAGAAAACACAGTAAATTTTAGAACTTGGTCCTGTCTTTTATTTCTGCAATCTTATAATTCCAGTTATGAAAACACTCTATTTGTTTCTTTAATTCGGTCAATCTCAACCTTTAATTAAGTTCTAAAATCAATCTAAGAACAGCCCTTTGGCTATAGCCCATGTAGAAAGTGTGAACTAATATGTAATTTAAATCAATTGCTAATCAAATCATCCAATTCACGGCATATAGGTTCCATAAATCAAGTTGTTCCGTTGACTAACAGATTAATCCATCTAACATCAAGAGATGAACCCAGTAGCTTTCTAACACTTTGAACAGAAAAGTAATAGTTGAACAATTAAATTAGATTACAGTAGCTTATGTTTCGTGGCTCTAAACTTTGTTGCCTAGGAAAGTTAGTTTGCTTGAAGGTTTAAGACCGAGATGTAGGGTTTCTAGGGCTGGTAGTTTGTGTGTCCAAAAGAAAATGAACTACATATATACGGTAGCTTCATCCTTATCAGGTGTTTTTAACCGACTTAATCTACTGATGCTTAATTATTATAACATGCTTCTTTATTTGTGTTAATGTAGGCTTAGATACAAGTAATATCAAATCTTGAAAATACTAGAATGTACTACTGTCAAATTTGAGTTCAGACTAACGTTCCACGTTTCTCTGACTCCATCTCTCTTTTTCTTTTAATTCTTAACATAATTATTTTTTCGTTTGTTTGTTTCATTCGTCTACTGAATCAACTCCTTTAATTTAGTTTTTTAAGTCCTATTCAGTACAAGTATAAAGTAGTATTTTAAATCTATATATAGTTCTAACTTTTGTGCTTTTGGTTCATATTCATCACAATTATGCAATTGTACCTAAAAATTATTTTCTAATTAATTTTTTATATGTATTTTTAAATTATAACTATAAATAATAAATTTTATATAAAAATATTTATGCAATGTATGTACCAATTAGATGTACACCATGTATGGTTATTTAGGATTGGAGTGTCAAAACACGTCACCATGTCAAACATGCCATGTCATCATCTATGTTTTAGCAAATTAACATAGCAAATTGATGGGTTAATTTTACCCATGGTCACTAAACTTTCAATAATTTATATGTATAGTCACAAAAGTCACTTTTTATTCAATATGATCACCATAATTTACGAATCTTTTCACTATAACTTCTAAAGCAAAGCCGAATTTTTTGAATCCTCCAACCAAAGAGATGATGTGGCAGACACAAAAATTAGTCACATGCCATATATAGACGCCACGTTGTCAATTTGAAAAGAAAAAATAAGTCAAAATTAAAAAAAGAGTTTACAAAACATAAAAAATACAAAACCAATTAAACCAAAATACATTAAACCAAAGATCAAAAAGCAACCCAACCCAAAACGTAACCATCAGATCAACCCAACTCTTCTTCTAACTATTAAACACAACTCACCATACCCTAAACAAAGTACATCCGCCACCTACACCTGCGGTCCTCTGACCACCACCAAATCTAACTCCATTCTCTGTTCGACCTCCGCACAAGTCTCTCTCTCGTTTTGCTTTCTCTCTATCTTTATCGACCCTTGCCTTCGTTCTCTCTCTGTCTTTTTGACCTCCACTGTCGTCTCTCTCCCTCTCCAGTAACCCAATCGACGTATTTTTCATTCATTCCCACCGTGTAAAATCAAAAAGCAGAACTAGTTTTTTTTCTTCCGTGTTTGATTGCGCAAACATGGCGTTTCTTTCGGGTTTGATTGTAGAACTGGTAAAGCAGTCAAATCCTAAACATAACAGGTATTTTCAGGGTGTGTGTGTCTAAGCATGAGATAGATGTTTTCATCTCTCTCTCTCTCTTTCTCTCTTATTCTCAATCAATTGGCGATGCAAAATCAGACAAAGTGGAAAGCAATTGATCTCTTATTCTCCCAATCTCATATCTCTCTTCTCTCAATTTGTTCTCTCAATCTCTTATCTACATTCTATTTTTATACTCTATTTAGATGGGTCGTAAGTAATTAAGAGAATAAATGGTAATAACTGAAAAAGTCAGGAAAGAATACGTGTAAATTTTACTCCTGTTTGAAAATAAAAAAAAAAAGAGTGTAATTAATGTAAGGTTAACTGACAATGTTAAAAACTAAAATATAAAAATATCCTTATTGAAAATTTATTAAAGAAGTATAAGATTATAAAATTATTAAATCACAATAACATATATAATAAATACATAATCATTCATGGACAAAAGAATTAAATAATATATAGTACTAACAATAAATAGACAGAAATTGATCTAAAAAATCATAGGACTAAATAATAAATAGGCAGAAATTGATCAAATAATCATAGAACTAACAACAAATAAACATAATACTAACAAAATTAAACAAAAATTATAGTAATAACCATCTAACAAAAAGCAATAACATTGGGTAACTTAATTATAAAAGACAATTTTTCACAAATTAATTATTTGTCTATAATTAGCATCAATTGTCAATTCATAAACTGGTTTCTTCATTTCAGTGTCTTAAAAATCAACTTTGTCCATACAAGCTTTATCATAAAAAAAAGGAAAACGAGAGATGTAAAAAAAGAGGGTTATTCAATTAATTGGGAGAGATTTTTTTTAATTAGTGTTATTTTGATAAAAGGGTAGTTTTGGACAATTGAATTTTAACAAAGATAAAAGAAGACAAAAGATGTAAAAACATTTTGCTCCATTGCTCCATTGCTTATACGGTTATACCCTAATTTGGGCGTAAATAAAAATGAGGGTTTTCAAAGGGATGACGGGTAAGTGGTCCCCTCATTTACATTTTCATTAAAATATAAAAATTTTCCCTAAATAAAATATGTAACTACTCTTCTTTTACTAATCTCTTCTTTCCTTACTTATACTCCATCCAAACATAGTGTTAGTGTTTTTATTGTTGTTTGTGAAGCTCTGGGACGAGATGTAGATGAGGATTTTGTGAATTGGAAGAGAAGAAAAGGGGGTTTTGGTTAGGTTATCTTCAATTTTGGGTTTGCTATTTGGTTCTTCGATTTTTGTCACGGTATAGAATGAATGGGTATGAGACGAAGAGATGAAGAGGTGGGTTTCGATGGTTGTGGGTTTATGATATTGACATTTTGATTTTACGGAAACTGAATTTTGGTTTTGAGAAATTGGATTTGCAGAGGGGTTTGTGGAGAGAGAGAGAGAGAGAGAAGTGTTATTTGTTTAATATTTTTTTCATCAACTACAACAACATTAAAGAGATCAGAGAGAAGGGGTTTGGTGAGGTGTGTGCAGAAGGTAGAAGAAGGGGTTGGAGTTGGTTTAATGATTAAGTTTGGGCTGGATTAATTTTTAATAGGTTGAAGAAATGGTTTAAGCTTAGTTTTATTAGGAGTTGGTGGTGTCCACATAGCAATTTACTTGGCATGTTACTAAGTTTCGTGGCTGCCATGCGATATCTCTACCTAGAAAATTCAAAAAATTTGGAACTAGTGACCACAGTAAACAATTTCTTAAATTGTAGTGACCATCCTAGATAAAAACTTATTTTTATGGCTATACATGCAAATTATTAAAATTTTATTGATCATGAGTAAAATTAACTCCCAATTGATGGATGACATAATTAGCAAAGAAATAAAAGTTCATGATTTTTTTTGAATAATTTTTAAAATTCATGACACAAATAGAAATTTTGTAAAAGTTGATGGTTTTTAAAATAAACAAGCTTGGTGGGGAGGTCAACATCTTCTTCTTTGACCCTTTCCCAAGAAGCAGCATGAAGTTGAAGGTGAAAAAGAATATTCTCGCGTTTTTTATTTCAAAAAAGAAATATGAAAAAAAAAATAAAAAGGCTAGAGGAGTGGTTCTGACGTGGAGTCCGTTGTGCGCGTAGGATTGGGAAGGCAAAGCATCCAACGAAGGATAGGAGCGCATGTAGGAGCATGGCAAACTGAAAACGGTCGCCACGTCGGATTCAGCCAATGAGAAACTTCCACGTCCAAAGAAAGTCGTTGAGAGGTCCTTTCCAGTTTCCTGCTCTGTTTTCGAATCGATCGACCTGGTTTGCTTTGGGATACTAGAGAAGAGAAGGGATCATTAGAAATAACATAATATGGAGGTGTCACGCAACTTCCGACCATCGAGCTTCTTGTCTTCTTCTTCTTCAAGGCCAAAGGAATGCATAGATCGGAGGACAAATAATGTCAGTGTGGATTCATCAAGATTCATAGACAAGGGTGATTTGGAATATTATTATTACAATAGAAGATCAATTGTGAAGAGCATATCATCATCATTATGTGCTAGTAGCAATAACAAGAAGGAGAAGGAATCAATAAAGAAGAAACTGAAATAGCTAAAAGCACTCTCCACCTCTTCTCTTGATCATTTGGTCCAACATCATGATCACTCCAGCTTCATCCAGGTATCTATCCTTACCCTTTCCAACAACACCTCTTTAATCTAGTCTAGTCCAATCTGATTCACATTCACTTTTGATATCATCTGCAGGAAGCCTTATAAGTATTAATGAGTCAACTCCAACAATTAAAAGAGGAGTAGAGGGAGTTAAAGAAGAGAAAGAAAGTAGAGAAATCTAAGCTCAAGGCTGCCAGGATAAAAAAATAGGGATGCTTATGATGCATGTTAAAATTACATGTTAATTCAAGCACTAAGGTGTAGCATTTTCGCCCTACGTGTTCTTATTTATCGACAAATTTATACACTTTTCGTGCTTTGTGTAAGATGATGAGGAATGCATAAAATGAGATGGAAAAGGCATGAAAAAGGCATAAAAAACATGTTTTAAAATTTTCAAGATTAATGGAAGAAAGTGCAAAGAAAATTGTCTCGAAAGGTGCCACGTTCATCGCCGCGCGAAGAAATGTTTGTAGCCACACGCCAGGGCCACAACCGTGGTGCAGACCGTGGCCAAGCCACACCTTAAAATTTCGGTCGTGGTCAACAACTCAGGTGCATAATTTCGGGCGGACACGGGCCACGGTTGTGTCTTAGACTGTGTCTAAGACCATGGTGCAACCAAGAGCACGAGCCACGACCATGGCAATGACCGCGGCTGGCCAAAAATGGGAGAATGAGGTGAAAAATTTCGGGGGTTTGGGGGATAAAGGATTGACAAAAGTGGATAAAAGGTGTATACAAGTGGAAACCAAATGGAAATCAAGTTGAAATGAAGTGGATGATGGTGGACATCAAGTGGACACAAGTTTACAAGTGGTGTACACAAGTTAACATAAGTGGACAAAAGGTCTACATTAAGTTGGCACAAATGGACATCAAGTGGCCAACTTATGTACATCAAGTGGACAACTTGCCAACGCTTTGTGGAGGCATGAAAATGCCTATAAATACTCCTTCCATATACATCTTTAAGAATCTAACCTTTGGAAGAGAAATTCACCAATAAAATTTGAGAGAAAAAGAGAAGATTCAAGTAGAAGAAAAGGATTTCCTTAAAGAGGCCTTTGACCTTGGAAATAAAATCCCCGTCATCTTTTGTTTTCCAATTCTTTTGTTGTATTTGGTGTTGTTTTTCTTCTTAAGTTTAGTTTTCATTTTCTTTAACTATGGTAGTGTAGGATTGTAATTTGCATTTTGAGTTGTAAGTTTTGATAACTATCTACCATGTTAAATGAAAGGGTTTGCTTATGTTCTTAAGTTCTTAATTTGTTGCCATGGTTGATTTGATGACTTGTTTATTTGAATATCATTATACTTGATTATCATAATGGTGTTTGTGACATGCCTAAATAAAGGATTGAAACAAGAAGTTTAGGTTAGGTCTACTTGCATCAAACTTGTTAGGTTATGTAATACACATATTCATGCCAACAAGATATTTGATGAAATTTCCAAGAGAGCTTAAGGAGTCTAGTTTAGTTAAGTAAGACCGAAATGACCTTTTTAATAAATGTAGACATAACTTAAATGAACTCGAGAGAGACTTTAAGTGATTCTAGTGAGAGAACACTCATACCTCGAAAACCCATTTAATTGACTTAGTAAATAGAAGTCTTTACTTGCTTCTTAATAATTCAAATGTTTTCTTTAATTTTTTAATTCATGTTATGCTTTGAAAATCATGTTATGTTTTTAAATCAAACCCTCTACAACTCAAAGTCTCAGATTTAATTGCTTTCCTTTTCTTTTCAATTATTAACTAATACGCGTTCCATGTGGATTCTACACCCGAAGAATATTCTGAAGTTTTTATTATTGCATCGACTATCGTGCATTTGCGATAGACCCGATAAGAATCATCATCATCCTCATCAAGTGATAATGACTGTGGGGATCTCATTCATATGAGCAATCAAGCCATTACATACCCAACGCCTCAATAGCCTACCTTAACCCCAACTTAATCCACACAACTTAATGGTATTCAAGATGTCAGTCAAGAGAAAAGTTGTGAATGTGATGGAGGCAGAGCAAAGAGAATAGAGGTGTGCATGGGTGACAAGTGCAAGAAGTTAGGAGGTGCAACATTGTTTGAGGAGTTTGAAAGAGTTATGGGAGTGTAGGGGCTTGTGATGGGATGCAAGTTGACATGGGTCAAGCTTGCTTGAATGTCTAAGGCATGATGGAGATGGCCCAACTCTTCCCACTTTCTCTAAAGTTAAGTGGAATGATCTAGAGAATGGTAGAGACTTGTACATACATACAAAATATGCTAGAATTGTATAGAGCATTCTAGAGAACCTTTGTACGAAATGTATACCCCTTGGGGGGCTCTCATCTGTAACAGGGGCTCTCATTTGTAACAATTCCAAGAGTTTGAATGAATATAACATTCCTTACCTAAGAGTTCTCTTGTGTGTGCATTCTCTTTTTCCTCTCTTGAGTTATTGATCAAATGTAATTCGAGTGAGTAAGGCTGACTTAGTTGCAAAAGTGTGTGACTAAGGCCGAACGAGCGTTGGTGAAAGTCCAAGCCCGTTACAGTTGGTATCAGAGCATGTTGTTCTTGGGAGGATTTACTTCAATGATACGAGGGAGTTCAAGAGGGTTCCTCCCACAGCTAGCAAGGGCAAGAGAGGCAAGTCAACCACGATGGATGCTTTAAGTGAGGTGGTTGCGAAACTCTCAAAGGTGGAGATCACCGTGGAGGGAAGATCGCGAGAGGATCAATGATATGGACTTGAAAGTAGAAGAGTTCAAGGATGAGCAAGCTTAACTCCTCGAGGACTTCAATGGTGCCATCAATTTGTTACCTCTGATGCTTCTGAGAAGGTGATGACCATAAAGAGTTTTCTTCTTGCCAAGATAGCTATGCTAGAAGGGCATGTTGCTACATTTTCCACCGAGATAAGGGACTTAAAGGCTAAGCATGTTGCCTTTAAAGAAGAGAATGAGACTCTTAAGCGTGAGTTGAGGAAGGATTTTGATGAGCTACTCCTGCTGAAAAGCATGGTGGCTCAAAGAGGAGGTGGCACTGCCAATTTCCCGAGTCTAGTTCCTTCGAGGATGGATGTTCCAAAGCCAAAGACGTTTGATGGGATAAGAAGCACGAAGGAAATAAACAACTTTCTTTGGAGTGTGGAGCAACACTTCAAGATTGTGGGCATCCGGGATTAGTAATAGAAGATTGACACTGCAGTTTGCTATCTAGTCGACACTGCGATGGTTTGGTGAAGACTTAGATGCAGAGACATAGTGAAGGGGATTTGTTCAATTGGCACATGAGGTGAGTTCAATAAGGAACTCAGTTAGCAATTATATCCCACCGATGTGGACGAGGAAGCTCGGGTCAAGTTGAGGCATCTCCAACACCGTGGGAGTGTGCAAGACTATGTCAAGAAATTCTCGGAATTAATCTTGGAGATTCCCGACTATCCGAACAATGAGGCACTATTCGCGTTTAAGGATGGGCTCCAAACTTGGGCGAAGTTTGAGTTCGAGCAAACAGGTGTGCAAGATCTTGCTTCTGAGATGGTTGTGGTAGAATATTTGATCGATTTCTCCAATGAACCATCTCGAGCTTAAGGGAAAAAGCTCAAGGAGAAGGATGGGTCGAGTAACGGAGAAGAGAGTGACTTAATTGAAGACAAACGATCTAAGGAGAGGAATGCTTCCAAGTCCAAGAGTGGAAGGACGTTGGAAGAAAGATGGCAAGGAAGATGTGACAAAGAAGGAGATCACTTGCTACTTGTGTGATGGATCGCACTGCATCCTTGATTGCCTAAAGCGTGGGAAGCTTTCAGCACTTGCTACCGTGAGGGAATAGCAAGATAAGGGCAAGGAGAAGCAAGATGAAAAAAGGAAGATGTTGTGTCTTGAGGCTCTTTAAGAGCCTGTTAGTATCAAGTGATGGACCAAGAGTTGGTCGCAAGCTCGTTGAGAAGGAGATCAAGGGAAAAACCATCGATGCGATTGTAAACACTGGCGTGGATAACATCTATATATCCAAGGCCGTGGCCAAGGAGCTTGGTGTCAAGTATCAAAAGTGTGATGACTTTGTGTAAAGTGCGAAGCACAAAGCTTTGCCGATTGAAGGCATAGCTCGCAATGTGGAGGTGCAAATGGGGACGTGGCAAGGTAAGCTTGACATAACCATCGCTCTACTTAAAGATAGGCATCTTTACTTGGGTGTGGAATTTTGGGACAAAAAGAAGGCATGCTTGATTCCACACAACAACATGGTTTGCATATGTGATGGACCATATCCTATTCTTATGCTCGTTAAGAGAGAGACAGATGGTGCACATGTGATCTCGTCGCTTCGCAAGTTCAAGGATGATGGAGGCACGAAGATTCAAGCCAAGCTTGAGAGGAGGACGTGATGAGGGCGTCACTCGATTTATGCGGGGGAGAATGACACGGGTCAAGCTTTCTTGAATGTCCAAGGCATTATGGAGATGGCCCAACTCTTCCCACTTTCTCTAGAGTTAAGTAGAATAATCTAGATAATGGTAGAAACTTGTACATACGTACAAAATATGCTAGAATTGTATAGAACATTCTAGAGAACCTTTGTAGGAAAAGTATATATACCCTTTAGGGGGCTCTCATTTGTAACCATTTTAAGAGTTTTGAATGAAAAAAGTATTTCTTACCTAAGAGTTCTCTTGTACGTGCTTTCTTTTCCTCTCCCTCTTGAATTCTTGATTAAGTATGATTCGAGTGAGTAAGACTGACTTAATTGCAAGAGTGTGTGACTAAAACCGAACGAGTATTGGTAAAAGTCCAAACCCGTTACAAAGTATATGGGTAAGTGCAGAGATGGGCCAAATGTGAGAACCCAAATGTGAGGGTTCCCAAAGGCAAAGGTGTTGAGAAGATGGATGATTCTGTCTCAACTCGGCTCAACTCACTGTGCATTGGTGCTGGCTTGGAGGCCGAGTGTTATAGTGTCCACTTTTTCTGGAGATGGAAAAGATTTGGGTTTGGCCACCGCTTCTTAGTTGTAGTTTCCATTTGTTTCACTGCTCAATTGATTTTGGTAATTCAGATACCAATATGCATATTTTGGCTTTGTGCAACTTGTGCGTTTAAATGCCCTTCCCAGATTGCCATGTCCATTCAGATAAGAGAGATAAAAATATGTTCAAAATGCAATTTCTTTTTCGCCTAGTCAACCAACCATTTCAAGAGTTTTTATGCAGTGGAAGAAATAGGTTCGGGAAAACATTCTTCATATTCTAACATCATCACAGCAGCTCCATAATACCAAAAAAAAAAAAGGACAAAAGAGCAGCCCCTAATTCATGCTGAATATATGTTTACAAATTCCCCCTTACATGGCCCCTCAAGTACACAAAAACCACAGCGACAAAATCATACAAAAAGGACTGATTTCTAGCAGTGGCATGTAGACGGAAGAATATCACCAGACCTAACATTTACAATCCTTTCTCGGCTTTTGAACTCTAATCCTTGGCTTTAATTGAGGTTCTTCCTCACAGGTTATTACAATAAATGGCACAAAATTAAATGCCAATTGCCAGCAAAAGAACAGCCCTTACTCCTGCACCCTCTCACCAGCCGCATCCCAAATCTGAAGAGCATAACCACTTAATGATAATAACACAATGGAAGGTGGCAACTATTTGCAGAGCACATATATTGTTAAGAATGCATTTGCAAGTAAGAACATGTCACCTTTTTCACATTGTCAATTTCTAATTTTTCAATGCCTGGGGTATTTGAGCTTGGACTGCTGATCAAATTCATCTGAATTGTTGCATCGTTTCAGATAAGAGTCTAGTGTTTTCTGCTTTGCAGGGCTGCCTCTCTGTTGGTTGGCCGAAACTTCCAAGGTGTTCTCATGTCCGTCAAGCATCTGATAGGCCAAAAACTAGATTTCAGCAAGCATACCTAACGAATTACGGTGTGCAGACACACACACACATGCAGACACACACAGATATGCTCAGATAGAAACTGAGAGAGGTGGGGGCGAGATACCTGCCCTAAATTTTCCAACTTGCTCTGAACAACGTCCCTAAAGGTAATAATAGATTAAAGTTACTAAATTGACCAACGCCAAATTCCCCTCACACCCTTGTTAAAGCAATAGAACTCGGTTCAAATACTTTTTTGAGTATCGGCAATTCAGCATCCAAGTAAGCATTATCAAATTAACTTACCATATAATGTCGTCAACAGTGTCATTTGCTAGCAGATAATATATGTTAACAGAAGCAACCTAACAGGCAAGAAAACTATGTCAAAATTTTGAGATTATCTACAACATTTAAATAAACAAGCAGGCATCCGACAACCAAGACTGGCCATCCAGGGATTAGCCACCTCTTTGTGAGTGAAGTAGGCCTTGTTGGGTTAATATTAGTCAAAGAAGATGTGCTCCTTGAGCAAATGTCAAGAAAGGAACAAATATTATACATATCAATTTGGAATATGCTTAAGTCACCAAGTTGAATGTACTTACCTGTCCAATCCTGTGAGCACGATCTTCAGCTTGAATTAAATCACCTGGAGTCCAAGACAACTCCGCAAAAATTACTGTGCTAGCAGCTGTTAAAGTTAAACCGACCCCACCAGCTTTGATAGATAGCTTCAAAAATACATTTTAAAAG
>CAODLS010839823.1:0-19678 GCA_948243855.1 Flueggea neowawraea
TTCACTTTCTAGCTAAGTGAGAACTCTTACAAGTTTCTTGATTCCGGTTCAAGAACAAAAACCAACCTAAGGATATACCCTTGATCCCTCTCACAATCACTCTTTTTAAAAGTGTTTACAAACACTCACCAACAGATTAAAAGCTAGTGATATAAGTAAATGAAGAATGAAATTGAATAACAAATACACTTGTATCAATAAATGAGAAATTCAATGCTTTAATGCTTGGTAGTTGTAAGAATTCAATGCCCAGATATTTTGTTATATTGTTTCTGGCCTCCCAAGCATGTATTTATACTTCTCTCTTGATTTCAGAACGTTGTGGGGTGTAATGTAACCGTTATGGTATTAAATGAGACGCATTTAATACATTGTTAGAGTCTTCTTACGTACGTGACATAAATCTTACATACGTTACCTGACTTGATGTTCATCACACGTATGTGATAAGTACATACACGTACATTGATCATAGCTTATCCCCAGTTCACGTACGTGAATAACATCTGATGTACGTGACTTCTATGTCTGAACCATCCAGTAGCTTCTGTTTTCAGTCCGGAACATCTCACGTATTTGAAATTCCATCTCATGTACTTTGGTTTAATATGACGTACGTGAGTTATTATGCTTGCGTACGTGAACAATCAACACTTGACCGTTGCTTCATCTGTTTGTCTCGATCCACGTGAAATTCAAAACAAACATCCTCTGAACTGAAATCTTTGTCTTGTTTTGTATGTCTAACGTACGTGACTTTTGATGCCACACGTACGTGTGGCTTTATGCCTTCAATTTATTCAAGACTTCAATTTTCCCGCTTAAGTCTGATCATATTTCACGTACTTTGGATACCTCTCATGTACGTGACATTCTCTGACATACATGAACATTATCAAATGTACGTGTGATCACTTCTCCCAACTTCCAGTAGCTTATGTTTCAGTTCACGGTCAAACTCACATACTTGAGATTATATCGACGTACATGACATGCACACACGTACGTGACTTTGGAAACACGTACGTGAATCTTCCTCAGATCAAATTCTGCAGCTTGTTCATCATCAAAACTTAGAGAAATCTCAATGTTGACCACCCTTGGTCCAATAAGCTTAAGAGAGAACTCGCGAGCTTACACTTGACTCAAAAGAACCTATTGAGGCCATGGTCAATGCAAAGAGAATGAATTCAAATCTTGCACAAAGAAAACTGTGCTACTATGAAAATAAAAAACTTGCAGAGTAAAAACAAAGACAATGATAGGTGTTGTTGTGTCCGTTTGTCCTGTAGTGATCCCCCTTTTATACCTGATTTTCTTCTGGCCAGATAGCCACGTTCTCTCCCTATGTTCTCCATTTCTGAGGAAGCCCACGTTCATCTTCAACGTTGTGCCCCGAAAAACTCTCACACGTTCCCATTTCTGATGTGTGCTTAGTAAATTACTCCATGTTTCCTCGTGCACTGTCGTGGGTGAGTGTGCTCCTAACTCATTGGCTTCCTCCCAAATCATTCCTTCCCGAGACATCCTTCCGATGGTCTAAAACCTACTCTCAATCCGCTCCTCCCGAGATTTGGAAACATGATCCTCAAGTTGTCATGTGTCACCTATCTTTTCCTACGTCAGCTTTACTGACTTCCCTGAAGTCTCGAAGCGCCTCGTTTCTTGTAACGACGCCTTGTTTTTTGTAACGACAACCTAACTAGCACCTGCCACGTGTTTTCATCATTATGTGCATTAAATGAAGGTAACGACTTCTAATTTTTTTTGCCCTGGTTTAAGAAGGACCGTTGAACGAAGCATGCCCGCATACACTTGTTCCACCTAAGTATTTGCTCTGATCCTCTTGCTTTGCTTGATAGGCTTATTGCTCAATTGCATAGACTAGACCTAGGCTTTTTTTCTCGCAGGTAGCATTAGGGTTGGGCACGAGTCCTGGAGATATCCGAGCCAAACTAAATATCCGAACCAAATTGAACCAGAACTGAACAAAACCGTTGACTTTTGAATTTTTTTGAACCGAACTGAACCGGGATTTTTATTTGGTTAAGGTCTGGTTCTTAAGCAATATCTGAACCGAACCGAACCGAACCAAATAACCGAAACTTGAACCAAAAATTTTAATTTATATATATATATATATATAAACAATTAATTATATATATATGAACAATTAATTATATATGTATGAACAAATAGCAATTACATATATATGAACAATTATATACATATTACATAGGTGTTGAAAGATGTTCAAAAGTATACAAATGTATACATAGGTGTCCATAGGTGTACAAAGGTATATATAGGCATTCATATAATCAAAGGTGTACAAATGTATACATATGTCAATATAAACATAGGTGTACAAACAAATGTATACATAGGTGTTCATATAATCATACCTGTTTAATAAGTGCTCATAGGTGTACAAAGGAATTCAATAGGTGTACAAACAAAGGTATACATAAGTGTTCATAAAATCATAGGTGTTCAATAGGTGTCCATAGGTGTACGAAGGAGTTCAATAAGTGAACAAATGTATACATAGGTGTTCATATAATCATAGGTGTTCAAAGGTGTACAAATGTATACATAAGTGTTCATATAAACATTGGTGTTCATAGGTATACGAAGGAGTTCAATAGGTGTACATAGGTATACATAGGTGTTCATATAATTATAGGTGTTCAATAGGTGTACAAAGTTTGAACTTCAAAGGTATACAATAGGTGTTCAAAGCGATAAATGTTATGATTTTTTATCATAATTCATTACTTGCATGGAATAGCAAATGAATTAAAAAATCTTGCCATTTTTAATATTTTTTGTAAATTTTGATTTTCATTTGCATTTTCTGTATTCACTCTTAATTTAAAATAAACTTTTCATTTGCAAATTATGTCTTTTTTTTGTAAGTATATAAATTATATGTCCATTCATTATTATTCAATCTCCTAAATTCTTATATGTTTATTCTTTCAACAAATAAACATCTCACACATTGGATCATGGATGTCCATTAATTATTAATTTTTACCCTTCTATTAATAATATATATCTTATTATATAAAATAAAAACAAATTATGATTGAATGTATACAATTATGTGTTCAAATGTGTACAAAAGTGTTCAAACGTGTACATAGGTGTTCATAGATGTTCATATAATCATAGGTATATGAAGGTGTTCAAAGGTGTAATTCATTACTTGCATGGAAGAGCAAATGAATTAAAAAAAACTTGTCATTTTTAATAATTTTTGTTTTCCTATGTTAACTTTTCATTTGCATTTTCTGTATTCACTCTTAATTTATAATAAACTTTTTATTTTCAAATTATATGTCTTTTTTTTTGTAAGTAGCATATATATCGATTTTTATTAGATGTGATTATTCTATTTATACTTGGATTATCCTTAAAAATTTGCTATAAAATTATTTTTTTAAAAAAATATTACGTGATTTAAAAAAAAATTACGCGCAATATTGTAAGTATAGTAGTATACTATATTTTATGAATGCATATCTCTTATATATTAACAATATTAAAATAATTTGACTAATCGATAAGACAAATAATAATAAAAGAAATTATTAAAGTCAAAAAACAAAATGATATAAAGACCAAAACAATATTTGCAATTCAAGTAAAAGAGAGAGAGAGAAATTAGCCACGTTCTTTCAATTCTCAATTTTTTTTATTCTAAGTATGGATTTGTTAATCAGTGAAAAAAATTGAGTACAAGTTCTCCAACATTCACCTTCAATGGAGCATGGGTTATGACAGCAACAATGCAAATTGAACGACCACATAAGAGAATCTAAAACACTTGCCAAAAAATTTCAATGAAACTACGAGTTGGAATCTACGGCGAAGGCTAAATGGTAGGGAAAGAATCAGCGAATCACGGTTTGAGTCCTTTGAGGCGACGTTGTTTCTGAGTTTGTTAAGAAGTTTTAATCCCACATCAAAAGGTAGGAATAGCTAGGCAAACGATGCTACCTATATTCCTCTGTTGCTCTCTCTTTCTCTCCCTCCTCATCTCTCTCGTCTTCTCTCTCTCTATCACGGTTTTCCACCGCCCAGTGCCTTCAATCTCATCAATATGAGTTGCGACAAAGACGAGGAAACGACGAAGGCTGTCACGATTGGAGTTGCGACTAGAGAAGACGAAGCAACAGTCTCTATCGCTCTCTCTTTCTCCCTCCTTACCTCTCTCATCTTCTTTTCTCTCTCTCTATCACGGTTTTCCACCGCCTAATGCCTTCAATCTCATCGATCTAAGTTACGATGAAGAAGAGGAAAGGGATGAGGCTGTCGTGATCTGAGATGCAACTAGAGAAGAGGAAGTGAACTGAAATTGAAGCAACGCTGAGATCATTTTAAGATTCGTAGAACGAATACTTGGAAGGTTTAAAACGATCAATGCCAATGTCGTTGTTAGGATTAATATTTAAATTGATTTTTTTATTACAAATATTTTCTAAATAAATCTCAAATTGCCAAATTGTGAAGAAATTCAAGGGTTGGCAACCAAGTACTTTGACAAATCGAAGTCGGCCCCATTATTTGGATTTTTTTTGGTTGAGTTTGCTTGTTTTGTGCAGGTGTCAGTGGCAGCATAGTTGTTTTTTGTTGTTTTTGCAGTGACTCAAACCCTAGCCGTTGTATTGTTGTTTTTATAGAAAAAACTAAAAAATATTGTCCGTCATCGGTTGATTTTGTACAGTTTGATTTTGTTGAGTTTAGTTGATTTGTTCAGGTTGATTTTGTTGAATTTGGTTGAGTTGCGCAACATGATTTTGTTGAGTTTGAAGTCCTTTTGATGACCTTTTGTATATATTTCGAAGACCTCTAAATACCTTTGAAGACTTTCGAAGACCTTTATTAGATTTTTTGAATACACTTTTGTATATCAAATTAATTACCATTAAAAAATTAAAATTTATAAATATCGTGTACATCGAATATATATATATATATAAAATTCAGTTTAATTTTAAAAAATTACACAAAAATTTTATTGAATCAAATTTTTTATAAAAGAATTGTGACATTTGGAGACATTCTGGATATTTTTGGAGACCTTTTAGAGACCTCTGAAATAACAGATATTCTTTTTAGCTGGAATTCATTTTTCTCGCAAATATGACATTTTTCAAATTCAGTTTGTTTTTTCTAGTATTTTCAAAATTGGAAACTTGAATGACATTTGTGAAATTTTGTATTTATTTTTCTAATAAAAGTGTGATTTTTCATATAAATTCCTGTGTTTTGGGTGATTGTTTCTTACTTCAATCTTTTAGCTATCACGTGTTACCGCTAAAAATTCCAATTTATCTCTAGATTAGGGAATTATATGTATCTCTTACACTAGCGAGGGTTTAGGGATGTAATCAATAAAATATTTTCAGTTCAAAAAAATTACAAGGTTGAAAACAATTATTAATTATAAAAAAATAATACTGCTAAATTATAGACGACTATGGATTTAATGTATAAATTTCTACTATAATTTGTATTAACGAACAAATATGTACGTAATTGATCCTAAAAACTTTGCCTCAGCTAGTGGGATTATCAGAGATAGTCAGGATAGATGGATTGCAAGATTTGCACACAATATTGGGAGATGTCCTACTTTAGCCACTGAACTCTGAGGGATTTCTACATGCTTAAATATGTGTTGGGACCGTGGATGGAGAAGCATAGTGGTGGAGAGTGATGCCTATTAGCTATAAGCTATTCATATGGTCAAACAACAAGTCACTGGTGCTGGCCATCCTAGACCAATTATGCATTCCTGACTATCAAAGGGATGTTGCAAAAAATAGTGGAATGTTGCATTATGTCATGTTCATAGAGAATGCAATCAGGTAGCAGACTAGCTATCTACATATGCTAGGGCTTACCAATAGGCTATCATTATTTAGATCTACCTCATAGAGGTGTTAGGTATTTTCTTGATAAGGATGCTACTGATGTTTTTAGCTGGATATGTAATGAGGTATACAATTATGTATAATTTTCTCAATTTTAATAAAGTTTTTGCCGATGCTTATTCTGAGACTTGCCTCGCAGAACTTGGGGTAAGTGGTGTCGCTTGCTCATGAGATTAGTTTACCTAAATTGAAAGACAAGTGGATGATCATTTCCATTAAAAAAACAAATATGTATGATTACAAAATTTGTTTAACATTATTGGAAAGGACTTCGAAATACAAAGTGCTGCAAGAAGTCCCCATATTGCTTCCACCTACCACGTTTTACTCGCATCTAGAGGTGTAATCGAGTTAAGCCGAATCGAGCTTTAAGTTGCTTTAGCTCGGCTCAACCAAAATGTTTTGGAACTCAAGCTTGAATTCGAGCTCAGTCTCGAGCTCAAAATTTTATTCAAGCTCAGCTCGTAATAAGGCTCACGAGCTTTTCAAACTCGTTTCAAAAAAGGTTCAAATAAGACTGTAAATGAGCTTTGCTTATTTGAACTTGGCAAAAGCTCTAAAAAAATATAGTCAAGCATATGTTAGCTCAATAAGCTCATGCTGAGCATGTAATCAAACCAGAATTATTAGACGTTTCAGTTTGTTTCACAAGCTAAATCCAACTTTGGATAATCTGCAAACATGTTTGTACTTTTATAGGCATTGTCAATTAGTGCAAATTTAAACTTTGTCGATTTGGGAAAAAAAGGAAGTTACTACATTTAATGGCTATTTAGTTACCACGTGGAACTTTTTTGTTAATAGGGCATGTACTATTTAATTAGCATATACACACAATCAATTATGGCTTGTTACATATTTTCCTCAAAGTAGCATGCATATATAGTTTGTTCACTAGCCTAATATCAAATCTACACATGCCACAATTGAGCTTGTTCACGAGTTTTTTGATCTGAGCTTTAGAATGTTCAAGCTCGACTCATTTAAGTTTTGAGCTTCATATTTTGTTCAAGCTCTGCTCGTTTAATATCGAGTCGAGTCATAAACGTATTATTATCGAGCCAAACAACAAGCCATTCCCGAATGACTCGACTCCTTTACATCCCTAACTTGCATCTAAGTTTGTTTTGTTTTCTCGTGGCAGCTCGTTTATTGATCAAAAATATTTGAGGAAATGATACCAGATGCCTTCTTTTTTTCATTTTCATTTCACAATTGCAACATAGTAGATTATTATCTACTATTATACAATACTCTTATTTTCACTTTCTATAAAACCACATATTTATTTTTAATTTTTATTTTCTCTCTCTTCTCCTACCTCTCTCTTCTCTCTTTCCTAATCCTTTTTTCTCCTTCATTCCCAATCTGATACTTCGTTGTCGCCGCTCACCTTTTTTTTGTTCACTGCCGCCGTTCGTAGCTGCTGACCTCTATCTTTTCTTCCTCCTTTGTCACCCTCTCCGTCGCATCTCCAACTTCTCTTCCTCTCCCTTCTAGCCTTTGTTTCTTACTTCTAGTCGCTTTTGTTTCCTCCTCCTCATCACCTCGATTTTCCTCCTCCTTAATGGAAGTGACGTGACAGACAAGAGTGAGTGATGGGGAAAGAGAGGGGGAGAGAGAGAGATAGAGAGAGAGAAAGACGGGTCGACGAACGAAGAGGAGGAGGAGCAAGAGAACGGCGACGGCGAGAGTGAATGATGGGTAGAGAGACGCGACGGTGAGAGAGTTGTGTTTGTACTCGAATAATAAAGGAAACATTAAATTTTAGTTTGTATTCGTGTTGTACTCCACATGTACTCGGTTATAATAGTCAAAACAATTTCATTTTTTTTGTTATATTAGTTGTACTCTTGATATTCTCCACATGTACTCGGGTTGTTCTTCATATGTACTCGGTCTTTACTAGTCAAAGATATCTTTCATTAACACTATCTGTACTCGGGTTGTACTCAACATGCATTCAGTCTTTACTGGTCAACAGAGCCTTCATAACATTACTCTATAATCGGGTTGTACTCAAATTGTACTCTGTACTTGGGTTGTACTCAAATTGTACCCTTTCTCATTGTCTTAAATTGTTTGGTCAAAGTGCGGTTAACACTTTGACCGCATTGTTAATACGCGAAACTGTTGTATTTTTAAATATTTTATTCCGTATTTCCATTTCTTGTATGTTTTTTAAATATTTTTGTCTTTGAGAAATTCTTTTTATTTTGTTGCCTATTTGTGATAATCACCCAAAATATTGGCAGGGATGAAAATATTAGACATATCATAAATATAATGACTTATATAATTACATAAACACAATTACTTATATAGCATAAATATTATTACATAATTACATATATGATTTAGGTACAACAAAAACAAAAATTTGCATTCCGATTATAACACAATACATCAATTGCTTACTCAAAATTGACATGAACACGTTTAATTTCACAAAATCAATATAAATAAATTTGCAAACATATTTATTAACATTTATTGATAAATTAATGGGTTATAGAAATACGAGGAACCTAAATGGTCAGCGTCATTTGCTTCATTCGACGGCTATAGCAGTTTTAAAAAAGAAAATGTGGCATGTGGATGTTGCTTCGTCTATGGCCAAAATAAAACCTCACATTGCATGATTTTCATATTTTATAATCATATAATTAAAAACTAATAGGGAATTCATCCAATAATGCATATTATTGGGATCAACAAATATAAAATTAGAAGTGAAATAAAAAAGAATGTGGCATGTGGATGTTGCCAATGGCCAACAGTCATGATGTCGTTGGCATAAATTGGAGCTCGTTTCTTGTAAAGTGATGCTTTCCGCATCTCTAATATTCAGAAACAAATGTACTCCTTCAAGCAAGCTACTCTATCTAGTTCTTATTATTATACTCACTTCAAAATTTATGGGATGAGTTGTACAACTTGGGATCCGTACATGTTTGCTATTGTTAAATTCCATGCTCTTGCCATGTTCCTTGAATTGTTACAGCCTATCAACACAATATTAAGATTGTATTATTCGTGACTTTGTTTGTGATACATAATAACTAACTTTTTTTCTCAACTCTCCCAACTTAATCCTAGTTTTCCGCTTTCTCTTTTTTGTTTAGCCCTAAGTGGTTTCCTCCTACTCCCCACTGTCGATCTTCCTGGTCGACGGTGGGTGAGGTTGTTGTTTTCCTTTTCTTTGTTTGGTTGTTGAATAATCTCCTCTCCTTTTGGTTTCGTTTCTAGAACATGATTTCCGCTTTTTTATGCTATAGATGCTCCGATTCCTTGGGTGGTGGCAGGCGTTTTCATCACTGCTGTTGAGGGTAATCGCCTGCTGGTGGAGGTGGTGGTTTTGTTGTTGGCGTCGCGTCACGAGTCGGGCCAGTAACCGGCGTACAAGGTGAACTGTCTATGGAAGCCCAACTCATCTCGCACAAACCTCGAAGATACAGATATTCTACCACAAACAATCATTTATGAAAACATTCATTTAATATAATACGATATATAAGAAAATAGTGATCATATAATACTATCAGAATAGATGTAAAACCGTTAAAGTAAAAATTTAATATATACCGACATAATATATACAAACACTACATATGAAATAGTTTTCATAAAAATTTTACCAAAACATTCACATACAGAGCAAACATAATGCATTCAGACAGTATCAAAGTATATATATATATAATAGAGTCATAATATGAGACTAGAACAGAATGTACAAAATAGTATTAGGGACTCGCCACTAGACAGAACAGATCATGTATCTGGCCAGATACACGGCTACCCCTTTATCCCGACAACTAGGGTCTTCACAGAGCAATGATATATCAAAGATTATGTACCCCGTAACTAGGTGGCCCATACCAGAATGTATTATATACCATAATATAACAGACATTCATGCATAACAAATTTTTATATTTTTAGAAAAACACACACACACACACACACACATATATATATATATAAACAGAGTAAAATGTTGGTTATTACAAACCACATAAGTCCGATTAATAATTAGCCAATAATTATTAGTCAAATTTCACGTCATATCCCGACACAACAAAAACTATATAAGTAGAAAGACACAGCTTATGTGTCTGAAGCTGTCATTTCAATCACCTGAAATTCGAAGCAAAGGACCCAGTCAGGCACCACTGGTAGGTGGTTGGTCGTGCTGGTAGGAACATGAATCTGGAACAGATACATACATAACAAATATTAGAAAAATGATGTTGGTACCATGGCGGTATCGAATGTATGATATGCATATGTAGATGCTGACCCTCGAGGTCACCGAAAGTCTAACTCGAAAAAGAAGCAATCACTCTTGACCCAAAATCCGGAATCTAGGCAAAATTACTGTTAGGTCCCCCAACTTTTGTAAAATTACCATTTAGTCATCGAGACTTAGCAAATTACAATTTAGCCTCTACTTTTCCCAAAATTTACAATTCTAAACTCTAACTTTCCAAAATTACAAATCTGTCCAAAATTCTCCAAAATTACAGATTTGGAGTTCAACTTTCTAAAATTACAAAACTAGAGTAAACTTTTTAAAAATTACAAAAATAACAAAATCCCGATTCAACGATAAAAATCGAAACCAATCATCCACATTGGTCAATCTCAACCTCAGGAGTAAGGATCCATAACCTAATCCAAGAAATAAACTCCACATTTCCCAAAATCAAGCAAAATCCTAACCTAACCCTAGCCCGATCAAGACGACATCAAATCTGTTGATTCAAAGCTCAAATCATGTTCTTTTAATCCCGATATAGTCTAATCTAACAACCCTAAGCATCCAACAACTCAAAATCTCCATAAAATCTGAACCCTAGAGATTCGGCCCAAAATGGAAAAATGCTAGATTCAAGAGAAAAATGAGTGAATGAAAGCAATGAGGAGTCGATCTTACCTTAACAGATGCCTAGGAGTGATGGAAAAACACCGGAGAAACGATTTGGATAAATTTGGAAGATTTTGGTAAGAAAATGGGTGAGAACCGAATGGAGGTGGAAGAGGCGAATGAGGGGGTATATATATACAGAAGGCATCTACGCGCATTGTATGTTCTACAATGCGCGTTCTAGACGTTCAACGTACATTCTACCCCAACCAACGTGCGTTGTCGACAAGGACAGAATACCTCTCAAACCCATATTCAAAACCCCCAAACCCAGATGATGATCAACGGGTGTTACACACATATAACGCGCGTTACACGCTTCAACGTGCGTTGAACATTCACCGCGCGCGCAGATAGGGAAATTCGAATGGTCCTCTAACCCAGCAAGCCACCAACGATCGTAGTAGGTCTATAACGCATGTTGTAAGCCTTCAGGCTGCTCCAAACATATAAAACTCCCACTCTAAGGAAATTGCAACTTAGGATCATCTACACCAACATCCCTGAGACCAATCAAACACCTAAATGCAACAGAGTAGTGTACATATAACTCCGGACATTCTGATCCACAAAAGATCAACGAAATATCTATAGGACTCCTATCGAAATAGGCCCCCTCAAAGAAATTCATCCTCGAATTTCTAAACAAATCAGATACACACTAGAACCTTACCCAAGGATCTACTAGAGTTCTAATTTAAGAAAACTCTAATATGTAGAACTGATGCAGAATATGCTGACACTGATACAAAGACATAATATGCTATCATGCATAAACAAAGACAGAATAGAATACACAGACAGAGACAAAAGGTATCAATCTATGAATCTTCAGAGTCAAAAAGCTGAGGATATCTACGTCGCATCTCGTCCTCGGCCTCCCAAGTGGCCTTCTCAACTGAATGGTGCCTCCAAATCACCTTCACCGAAAGCTATCTCTTTATTCCAGAGTTTCTTGACCTGACTGTCATTAATCCTTAACGGAATCTCATCATAGGACAGATCGGGTCTAACCTCGACCGACTGCGGTGCTAGAACATGTGACGGATTAGAGACATACTTCCTCAGAAGCGAGATGTGAAACACTAGATGAACAGAAGCGAATTGAGGCGGTAGTGCCAACTCATATGCCACTGCTCCAACGCTACTAATGATCTCCAAAGGACCAATGTATCTCGGGATCAACTTGCCCTTCTTCCCAAATCTCACAATGCCCTTCATTGGCGATACTTTGAGGAATACATGGTCTCCGACTGCAAACTCCAGATGTTTACACTTCGGATCAGCATAAATCTTCTGAAAAATATGAACAGTCTGGATCCTTTGCTCTCTCTCACCGGCCTCGGCCCAACATAGTGGAGATCTACACTTCCTGCCGTACAACGCCTCGTATGGTACCATCCCGATACTCAAATGGTACGAGTTGTTCTATGCAAACTCTACCAGGGGCAAATGGGAATCCCAACTCCCAGCAAAATGTACAACACACACTCTCAACATATCTTCCAAGGTCTGAATTGTGCGCTTAGGCTAACCATCAGTCTTCGGATGAAAAGTTATACCGAAATCCAGTCGAGTAACCAACTCATCCTGCAGATTACGCCAAACTGTGATGTGAACTGAGGTCCTCTATCCGACACTATAAAGGCTAGTACACCGTGCAGACATACAATCCTGTCAATATATAACTTCACTAAGCGAATCACTTCATATGTCGTCTTAACAGGGAGAAAATGTGTTGACTTCGTCAAACGGTTAACAATCACCCAAATAGAGTCATACCCAGTAGATGTCCTTGGTAGTCCCACTGCAAAATTCATCGTGATGCGATCTCATTTCTACTTCAAAAGTGGCATTTGCTGCAGTAATCCAGAAGGTCGTTGGTGCTTAAACTTAACATGTTGATAGGTCAAACACCGACTGACAAACTCATTGATGTCCTTCTTCATCCCTAGCCACTAATAGGATTCTCGAAGATCCTGATACATCTTAATGTATCCCGAGTGTACAAAATATGTGGAACTATGACCCTCCATCATAATCTCCTCGCGTAGCCCATCCAAAGATGGTACGCACAATCTCAGTCCAAACCAAAGGACTCCAGAGTCATCAATGTTAAATCCCGATACCTCAAAGGATTTAAAATTATCCATCAAACTCAAAATCTCAGGATCCTCTTTCTGAGCCTCTTTAATACGGTCCAACATAACAGGCATTGCCTCAATGTGACCCAACAATGCTCCTGAGTCATCAAACTGTAACTCAACCCCGGACTCCATCAGACGCTGTCACTCAGACACTGCAGGTCGTCTCTCAACGGAGATATGAACTAAGCTACCCACCGACTTCCTACTCAGAGTATCAGCAACAATATTAGTATTGCCAGGATGATATGATATGGTACAATCATAATCCTTCAGCAACTCTAGCCAATGACTCTACCTCAGATTCAGGTCTCGTTGTCCGAAGATATACTTCAAACTCTTATGATCTTTGAAGATCTCAAAAGTCTCTCTGTATAGATAATGCCTCCAGATCTTGAGTGAGAACACCACTGCTTCCAACTCTAGATCATGTGTCGGGTAGTTCTGTTCATGCCTCTTAAGTTGTCTCGATGCATAGGCTATCACTTTGCCATGTTGCATCAACACACAATCTAGGCCAACTCTTGATGAATCGCAATACACCGCAAAGCCTTCAAAACCCGATGGTAACACCAACACTATCGCATTGGTCAAACACTTCTTCAACTTTTGGAAAATATCCTCACACCTATCAGACCATACAAATTTGACCCTTTTTGTGTCAACCTAGTCATAGGAGCTACAATCCTCGAGAAATCTTGGATAACATCCTGTAGTACCAGGCCAAGCCAATAAAACTCTGAATTTCTGTAGCGATCTTAGGCCTCTCCCAATGGAGTACAACCTCCACTTTCTTGTGGTCTACCAAAATATCCTCTCTCGACATCACGTGTCCGAGGAATGCTACCTGCTCGAGCCAAAACTCACACTTCGATAACTTAGCATAAAGTTGATGTTCTCGCGAAGTCTGTAACACTGACTTCAAATGGTCCTCGTGCTCTTCCCTACTCCTCGAGTAAATGAGTATGTCATCGATGAAGACAATGACAAAACGACCCAGGTACGGTCTGAACACCCTGTTCATCAAATCCATAAATGTTGCGGGAGCATTCGTTAGACCGAATGACATAACTAAAAACTCATAGTGGTCATATCTAGTTCAAAACGTCGTCTTCAGAATGTCTTCACCTCGAATCCTCAACTGGTGATATCCCAACCTCAAGTCGATATTAGAGAACCATTGTGCACCCTGCAACTAGTCAAACAGATCCTCAATCCTAGGAAGTGGATATCGTTTCTTCATTGTCGACTTGTTCAACTGACGGTAGTCGATGCACATGCGAAGACTCTCATCCTTCTTCTTTACAAATAAGACAGGAACACCCCAAGTGAAAAGCTCGGCCGAACAAACCCTTTGTCTAACAAGTCCCTCAATTGAGTCTCTAACTCCTTCAGCTCTGCTGGTGTCATTCGATACGATGGAATCGATATCATATCAGTAACAAGTTGTACCTCTATGGTAAACTCAATCTCTCGCTCACGTGCAAGTCCCGGTAACTCATCCGAAAATATATCAAAAAACTCTTGAACCACCGGTACACCTCCCACTCTCAACTCTGATTCCTCAGGCTTAGTGAGCACAAAATCCAAGTATGGCTCATAGCTTCGGCGGATCATCCTCTCAGCTCTAACCGCTGACACATAACTCCGGACAACACTGTCTCGCTAACCCTGGTAGCAAAGCTCAGCCTAACCAGGCGGTCAAAAACGCACTCTCTTGGCAAATCAATTCAATGTAGCATGTCAACCAAAGAGCCAATCTATACCCAAGATGACATCAAACTCCCCTACATCCAATAGAATAAGGTCAGCTACCAACTAATGCCCTCCAAAAGATATCTCACACTCTCGAACCCCAGATTCTGTCATCATCCTACTACCAAGAGGTGATGATACCTCTAACAACTTGTCCAATGGACGTAACACTAACCCAATCGCTCAACAAAATATGGAGTAATGAATGAATGAGATGCACCGTGTCAAACAATACATTTACTAAAGTACCAAAAATATAGAGCGTACCAGTAACTGCAACATTGGAGGTATGTGCCTCCTGACGGGTGAGATGATAAACTCATTCTTGCCCTCCTACAGGAGCACAACTCTGAACTGCCTGACCACGGCCACTGCTCTGGCCAGCCTGAATGTGACTCCCAAAACCTCTACCGGCTCCTCTAATAGCGTCGGTACTAACTGTACCTGAACCTCCTACTGCAGACTGACCAGCTTATGCCCCTGCACCAAGCTTTACCGGATACTCTGTTATCTTATGCCCCGACTGTCTATAGTAGAAACAGTTTCTCGTTGCCATGTTGCATACCCTAGGATGCCTCTTCTTACAGATCACACACTATAGAATCAAGTTCCCAAAGCTCTTTCCAGCTGGCTATTCCACATTGAGACTCTGAGTGCTTTGATTGGGCCTCTGCCCTCTAAATGAATGTCAGTGCCTCTGGCCCGACTGTGCTTCCTGACTCCGACCCTGATGGCCTTCAGAAGTACTATCGGTCTTTGCCCTTTTGGGCTCCTTCGAGTCTCTCTCGTCTATATACTTCATCCCTCTGGCAGCCTCTGTAACCTACCTGATGGTATATAGCTCTCGGTCGCCACTATCCTGCCAATAGTGGGACGCAACCCCTCTAGAAACTTCCTAGCCAATACCTCCTCTCCCTGACTCGCTGGAGGTGCATACCTACTCAAATCCTTAAACTTCTCCTCATACTCCATCACTGACATACTTGTCCCATGACGGAAATCATTGAACTCATTTGCCTTCTTATGCTAGATACTCTAAGGAAGAACAGACAGAACGAGCTCCTCTTTGAATCGAGCCCAACTGAAACCCTCTCGAGCCTCGACGCTCCTACACCATATCGCTGGTCGACCAGTCAAAATAAAAACAGTGAGTCTGACCCTACTGGCACCATCAGTAATGCCTCTAACCTCAAAACAATGCTCCACCTTTAGAAAGAAGTCATACGGATCCTCTCCCATCCCACCTAAAAATCTGGGTGGCTTGAGCTTCATGAATCTATCCAACAGATCATGTTCTCTGCCTCGTGGTGCAATCACCAGAGCAAGTACTGCAACCTCCTCCTAGTGAGGCTACTGAACAAGTGGCACCTCAGGCTGAACTGGTGCTGCTCCTGCTGGTGGAACTGGCTAAACTCTCTTCAGGCGATCCAGACCTCGAGTCATCTATTGAATCATCTCCAGCTAAGCAGTAAAAAGCTGCTAAAGCTAGAGCTGCTGTTGAGATGCTGGCGCTACAACCTTTGGCGCGTTATGTGAATCATGTGAATCCACTGTAGACTGAGCGACGGCCTCCTCAGGCACTCACCTAGGTTGGCCACGACCACGTCCATGATGATCCATCGTTACAGATAACAGACAGACAAACATGTATACAGATGTCAGAATGCAAATGATTGACACAGCACCGTATCAGAGATCAAATGATATATAGAGGAAAATCAACTGACTCGATTAAATATACCTATGCTCCATACCGACCCAGACAATACAGAACCTGGTGCTCTCTGATACCACCTTTGTCCTGACCCGAGTCGGGCTGGTGACCGGCGTACAAGGTGAACTGTCTATGAAAGTCCAGCTCATCTCGGACAAGCCTCGGAGATACAGATATTATACCCTAAACAATCATTTATCAAAAAATTCATTTAATATAATACGATATATAAGAAAATAGTAATAATATAATACTATCATAATAAATGTAAAACCGTTAAAGTAAAAATTCAATATCCAAAATACAAAAGTATAGCACAATATTCCCACAGAAATCCGGTATGAAACTCTAACAACAAAATAAAAAATTAAAGCCCAAACGGGGGCACTCACTGAATAGTAAGAATGCCTCACTGGTGACGAGATGTCAAACAGATGTTGAATGTCAAAATATATCTGTAGGATAGGGAAAGAAGATAGACAGAAATAAAATGGGGGTCAGGGCCCAGTGAGGAAATAGCACTCCAAATTGCCTCATACGATAGGGCTGTAATCGAGCCGAGCTGAGCTAAATTCTCTAAGCTTGAGCTCAGTTCGGCTTAAATTATCTAATCTCGAGCTCGATACGAGCTATTATTTATGTTCGAACTTGAACTCGAGTTGACCGTTTAGAGTTCATGAGCTGCTCGAGCTCGACTCGTTTAAAACTCATTTATGACATTCGCGAACTTAGCTCGTTTGAAGCTCGTTCTACTCGGCTCGTTTGAAAACTCTAATAAAGCTCGATTTGTTCGACAACTCTGTATCAAGCTCGTTCATTCGAAAACTCATTCAAAAAAAGCATTATTAAGCTCGGCTCGCCTCATTTAGGAGCTCGAGTTAATCATAATTCAAAATTTTCCAACATTCAACAACAAAAATCAGATGCAACCAACAAAATCAGAATGCTCAGAACTCATAAATCAAAATTCCATTAACAAATTCCTCAAGAAACAAAGCGAAAACAAGCAACATAACCCATTCAACCAAACCATTTTAACTAAATATTACTCACAAATCAAGAACTGAATTACCAAACAAAAGGGGTTTTAAAATTTAAAAGGAAAAAAACAAAAAGGGCCCTCTGGGTTCTCACACTCTCGGTCCTATGTTCTTGAGGTTGTTGCAATTGTTGAGGAGAGTCCTAGATCTGGGTCTTGTTTACTCTGTAACGTTTCTTAACCTGGAAATGAAAGAGAGATTCGGAGAAATCAAACATGCAATACTCATACGTTCAACACATTGAAGAGAAGAGATGGGACCTTTGTTGTTGTTGTTGCTACTTCTCTTTTCAAAGACAGTGAAGGATGTTGAAGGGAAGGAGTGGTGTGGTTGTCACTTCTTGTTGTTGTGCGAGAGAGCGACGAAGGTGAGAGAGTGTCGACGATATAGAGATTGAGAGTAAGCGGTGAGAAAGAGCGACGATGGTGAGAGAGAGAACGTCGGTGAGTGAGTGTCGACGATTTAGAGATTGAGAGCTTGATAGAGGCAGCAACCGAGAGACGAGAGTGAGTGTGATTGAGAGAGGCGGCGGCGAGAGACGAGATCACGAGAGTGAGTGAGATTTAGGGTTTGAGTGTGTGTATGAGAGAATTGGGAATTAAAAATGGGATGGAGGTTTAGTTTTGAGTCAAAACTACGTAGTTTTGGCTTAAAAAATTTGTTGTTTTGATACTATAAATACAAATATTTTTAAAAATAATAAGTAAAAATGAGATGAGAGTTCAATTTTTTTAAATGATTAAAAACTCATATATAAAAAAAAATATAGTTTATAATAATTGAAAGATTTTTATAGTTGTAATTTAAAGATTTAAGTGGCTTATTAATAATAATACTTTAATTAATGTTCAAGAAACAATAGCATTTGTTTATTAGCATTTAGACCACTTAATGTCTTTCAAGAAATAATAACATTTAATGTATATGTTACTTGATGTTAATAATATTTAATATGTACTAGTTTAGTGTTTGAGATTTAGGGTATAGAGTTTATGGTATAGTTAGGGTTGTAATCGAGCCGTATAGGTGTACACCTTTGTACACCTAAATTTAAGTGTACAAAGGTGTACAACATGAACTTTATGATCAACAATTTAGATGTACAAAAGTGTACAACATCTACTTTAGGACCAATGTTTAGGTGTACAAAAGGTTTAAGTGGTTTAGTTGTAATAATATTTTGTTTAATGTTTAAAAATAATAGCATTTGTGTATTAGACATTTAGACTCCCTAAAGTCTTTCAAGCAACAATAACATTTAGTATATTAGAGGTATGTACCATAGTATATTAGAAGTTTATGGTATATACTATATAGTACATTATAACTTACAAAAAGTTTAGCGTATATACCATAGTATATTAGAGGTTGAGAGTATTGATTATAGTGTATTATAATTTACAAAAAAAAATTAATTTAGTTCATGTTGTACACTTAAAGTTCATGTTGTGTACAGTTTTGTACGCTAAATTTCATGTTCTACACCTAAAATTCATGTTTTGTACACTTTTATACACCTTTTTACACCTAAATTTCATGTAATGTACACCTTTGTACACCTAAATTTAAGTGTACAACATGAACTTTAGGACCAATAGTTTAGGTGTACAAAAAGTGTACAATATGAATAATTTTGTTTTCACACATCTTAATGTGAAAAAATTTTGTTATATGAACCAAAATATAATTTTATATTATATACAACATTCACTTTAGGACCAACAGTTTAGGTATACAAAAGGTGTACAACATGAACTTTAGGACAATAGTTTATGTGTGCAAAATGTGTATAATATGAACTTTAGGACCAATAGTTTATGTGTGCAAAATGTGTACAATATGAACTTAAACACGTACAACATGAACTTCAATACCAATAGTTTAGGTGTACAAAATGTGTTCAATGTGAACTTTAGGACCAATGTTCTAGGTGCACAAAATTGTTCTTAGGACCAATAGTTTAGGTCTATTGACTATTATATATATTATTATAAACGTGTTATTTTTTTTAAATAATTTATTAAATTATTCAAGTTTTGTACACCTATAAATTATTTTTTTTGTTCAAATATCTTAACATGAAAATATTTTGTTATATAAACCAAAATATAATTATATTATATACATGAACCAACATTATATTACAAGTC